>JAXBDA010003340.1:0-35306 GCA_036023075.1 Gaultheria prostrata | reverse complement strand
GTTGTGTTAAAAATCTTGTCTCTCCTCTCTTAGGCTTTTCCTTTGGAATCACATGCAAGTCTTGGTTGTTTGATAATTTCTCAAGGTTTATTGTTGTAGGCAAGCTTAGGATTGACATATAAAATCAATTTTTAGAATCACTTGTCATGTTTTTTATTTCCTTTATCAAAATAGTCAAGTTCTCTAGTATAATAATCGAGTAGTTTACGCAGGCTTAGTCATGGGGTGATTAACACCCGTGACTCCGGTTTATTCGCTCTCCTCGCCAAGTTGTACACATCGTTTGTTTAGCAAAGAGTTAGGATTAATTTCACGTACCAAAGACTGGGTTTGTTAACCTCTTTGATCACACGTAGCCATGGGTTTATCCACTTGGCACGTGTGATGCTTAGGGCGATGTCAACTCGGCCGTTTGCCAAATGAATCGAAAATTCCTAGTCTTTCCTAAGCACCATTTCTAGTTTAAATGAGTTTCAGTATCAAATCTTCCGTTCGGAGAATGTCTAACGACATCTGCAAGCCGGTTATCGTAGAGGAGAATGAATCGACCCGAGTCATGAGCGTTGAAATCCCCTAGACTTAGCCTTAGTTTAATTTAGTCTTTAAATCAATTTCAAGTCGTTCTCGAAGTCGAGAAAATTCCACCCCACATCTCAAGTCAAAGTTTGCCGCTTTAAGGCTAAAAACCATCACGCGCAAGACAAATCTCACGTTCGGTTCCTTCGGTCTCTGTGGATTCGATCCGGTCTTACCGGTAACTTGCTAACTCCGGCACTAGCCCTACGCTTTGGACAAGCTATTAAATAACAAAGTACGGAGCAAAGCACTAACTTATTATATACAGTTCAAAAAAATTACTTAATTAGCACAAGAGATAATTGAAAGATTTGGATATTTTCTGGCCTATCAAATAGGGTGAACCAACAATTAATATTTATTGTTTAACTCTCTTCTGTTGTACACAACATTAATTATTTTAAAAATTACGTTGACAATCCTATTCGAAGAATGAAACACATTAGGCTCGTTTGGTCAACATCTCATTAGTTTAATTACTTTAAATTTTGATGAATTTGAACATAATTGTGTCCGAATCCTTAAAATTTTAAACAAAAAAGCTGATAAACCTCCGTGCCAAATGATATTTGACCATTGAGTTCATTCTAGTGTCGCAACCTTATTTTTTTTTAAAAAGATCAAATATGTTTCGATAATACATGACCATATTCGACCATTTGGTACCTTTTAAGGTTTAACAATTCATTAGGTGAAAATAAGTAGGTTTGTCTGTGGCTAAGTTAGCCCTAGGGTTCAAAGTGTAATTAATCATAACTTTTGGGAGTAATAGTGAAAGTTAATAACCATAAGGGGTAATTCGGTAATTTGATAAGTATGAGGGTAACATGGTTAAGTATAGTAAGTTTATGGTAAAAATTGTAATTTAATTAAGTACATGGGTAGAATGGTAATTCTACTAAGTATAGGGGTCGTTTGGATGGAGCTAAAACTGGGGGTCAAGAATTATTACCCCTGATAAGGGGCGGGTCCCACCTCTCTGGCTGAGTTTGGCAACCAAACCTCCTCCCCTGATTATCTTTCACCCATGAGAGGCTTTCTCCCTGATAATTTTTGGGCACCCATAGACCTGCCCAAAAATTATCCGGGAGTAGAGGGCTGGGTTTTTGACCAATACACCCCTCCTTATCCCCCTCCCCCAACTGATTTCAACAGAAAACGATCGGATTTTCAACAGTGCAGAGATGGTGCTCCAGCGGTGAATTCCGGCGAGTGCCGGTACAGTGAAAAAATTGCAGAAGTTAGACAAAAATGAAAATCAAAGGCAGATCTGGTATCTTACCGATCTACCATAGCCCCAAATCGTTTATCATTGACCGGTTTTCAACCTCTGCTTTCAAGTTGCAGCTTCAACCGGAGAAGAATAGGTAGAGATGGGGGGGAGAGAGAGAGAGTGGGTACAAATGTTTCACTTTCTGGTGGAGTAAAAGAACATTCTTGTGGAGTAATATAAAACGTATGGTGGAGTAAAAGATGAGAGACATGAGACACACGTGTATATATGTATTTGTTACTACTATTATAAATGCATTTAGTTGTTATTACTGTATGTACTTGTGGGTAATAGAGTTGCAAACAAAAAAAGAAGCAGCATGTGTGAAGTTGTTATTTAGTAGTTGTTATTATTGTTATTATTTGTTGTTTTATTTGTTGTCTAATGTAAATTATGTGTTGATAAAAAAAATTCTTTAAAAAAATTCTTTAAAAAATTAAATTTTCAATGACATAAATTAATATAGCTTGAAAATGTCCAAAAATTATTAAATAGATTAAGTTTTATAATTATATAATTAATTCCACGCATAATTGAGTTTGGTACATCACAAGGGCAAAAGAGTCATTTGATAGCTTTTTACATCATCCACCCCCTCTTATTTATAAAACATCCAAACTAAGTCAAAAGTTATCCCCATGTTTAATCCATCATCCAAATCATCTACTTTTTTATCCCCCATCTATAAATATCACATCAATGTGGGTCAACCCTCAAAAAATAATACCCTCTCTTATCTTATTCCCCCTCAAAAACTTATCCCCCTGAAATTTTAGCTCCATTCAAACGGGGCCATAGGGTTAAAGCGGTGATTTAAATAAGTGTAAGGGGAAAACGTTAATTTATATAATTATAAGGGTAAAATAATAATTTGTCTAAGTTTAGGGATAAATGGTAATTTGGCTAAGTACGGAGGTAAAATGGAGTAACTAGATGTAGGAATAAAATGGTAATTTGACAAACTGTAGGGGTAAATGGTGGTGTTACTATGTAAAGGGATAAAATGGTAATTTAACTAACGTGTTTAATAAAATTTTTATCACAAAATAGTTTTTTGTGTAAGTTTAATAATTTTAAACCTTATGCACATGTTATTAATAATTATTATTCTACTAAGTAATATTTTTCCCGTTGTTATATACTTAGTACTATATTCCTTATAATAAGGTTTACGAAAATGCTAAAAGAAGCCCTGAGGGCTTCTGTTAAGGTTTAAAAAGTGTATTGGAATGTGTGAAAAGTGTATAAAAGTGAATGAGAGTTTATTGGAAAGTGTAAAAAGTGTATTGGAGGATGTGTTTTTTTTTATTTTATCTTTTCATGTGTTTAATGGAAGCCCTATGGGCTTCCTTTAGCAAGACCGTAACGTTTAATACTCATTTATATACAAAATTTCTTATAATGAACCTTTAATCATCTTTTACTATTTCTAAACCTTCATAAATACATTGTCAATCAAGGGTAATATGGTCACAAAACACCCACATCAATATAACATTTAATCTAACGCGTTATAAGTGAACAATGAAAGAAAACCCAATTTTAGGATTTAATCTGTAAAAAAATTGAGGAGTAGGGGCCATATGTAATTATTTAACATTAGGGACTCAACAGAGGCTCGCAAAATCAATAGTTTGGTGGTGGTCCGATGTAGTCCGGACTAGGGTCCCTTGGTCTGGACGAGGATCCATTAGTCCGAACCAGGGTTCGTTAGTCCAGACCAGAAGTGTTGGAAAAATATAGTATATTACGAGTTGGTGTGTTTTGATGCATGGGTTCCATTTCTTTCACTTACAAACCATAAAAACAACATACATGCATCATATACTCTGAGAGAGAGTGGGTAAAAGTTATTTTAACTCCTCTGAAGATCTAAGCTAGAAAATGATTTTTTGGCGAAAAGTGAGACTGGAGAAGATGACTAGAACGAGGAACTTCAGGATGACTTTGAGGCGGTTTGGTTGGAAGCTTTGTGATGCTAAAGGGTACAAGAGAAGGTTTGTAGCTTGATTTCGCGTTGGGTTGTGTGCGTGTGAAACCCACTTCCTTACTCACTCTAAAACTCCATGGATAACTAGTTTTCCTCTCTCTCTTTCTCGTGTTTATTGAATGAATAGTAATTTGCAGAGGTGAAGTGTTTGAGGGAGTGAGTAATTCGGATTAGAGGCAGATGGGATGATATATCCGGCTAATATTTCGTTAAACAGCTTCATAGGTAATGAGATGGAGGGGAGTAACCATTGCCTATTAATTTAAGGGAAGTTCTAAAGTGTGTTGTTGGCTTGTGACTTGTGAGAAGAGTAGGGAAATGACATACCATATATGGTAGAACAGGGGATAGATAGATGGAGTGCTGGGAATGGGAGTTGTTGTGTATGGGATTTGGGTTTAGTTTGGTTAGGAGGGTAGTTAGGAAAGAATTGGTTAGGGTAATAAGGTAGTTAGAGTATATGTATTAGTGTATGTATATACCTATATATGTATATGTCACACGTGTGAATAAATGAAGTAAATTTTTAAGACTAAATAGATTAGGTAAAAATTTAAATTTAAATTATTAAAAAAAACAAAATTTTCTTTTATAATAATTATGGACCGTTACAGTTAATATCTCTCCTTGTCTCTCTCAGCTAGAGTTTGTCGGTCGACGACAACATTGACTAATGGTAGATGTGTCGCCTTAAAGGACTGCTATGGAAGTAGGAATAATAGAAGAGATCTAGAGAGGAGGGAGAGGGAACGACAAAACTTGATACATATGTGAAGGGCATCTTTGTCCTTTTAAAGAAAAGGGAGTAAACCTCACACCTTAGAAAATATAACTAATGGACCTTAAGGCCTTAACCTCTACTCTGAATACCGATGGATTAGGCCCTGGTCCAAATTCCTATTACGGGGGACAAAGTTTATGTGAGAGGCGCCGCTTCACCGGAGTTACTCCTTTGGCCATCTGGTTCTGTACAGGGGGGTGCTAAGTTGCCCAAACAGCACTTGAACTCTAAGTGTTGGCTTGACAAGAAAACTTGCACACTGAACACTCGTGTTAGCGCCTAGCCCGGACGGTAGTGGTCCAGGAAGGCACTCAGACGGTCTAATAAGTGAGCATAGAAGGAGAAGTATGAAAGAATCCTAGAGAGAGACAGAGCTTTTGCTTGTAGAGAGAGAATGTGTCGAGATCGATCCTGAAAGAAGTTGGTGTGCTCCCCTTTTATAGGCGAGGGGTGACTTGCCCACCAAGTCCCTCGTGCGCCTCACTTGCACCGTTTGTACCTGACATTTCAAATGGTCGGGTCAGAACGTCTTAGGTAGACCCACCGCTTCGGCTGACGTCATGCCTGATAAGTCAACTGATTTGGGAGGACTCCCCGGTCCATCATGTGGTCTTGCAAGTAAAGCCTATTGACCCGCCACCTGACACTACACCAAGTATGTCAGGCACGCCTCGAGCCGAGCTCTCAGAATCAAAGCAGCCGGCAGAAGTCAAGTCCCACGATACCCATCGGTTCAGAGGGCTCAACTAGACAACGGGGCGAGGCGACTGCTACTAAGCGAAAAGTCTCGGAACTCATCAGTTCAGATGACACCTCTCGGGAGACACGGATAGTGGCCCAGAGGCCACTTCAATGAACTGCCGAGGCGATCATGTCGAGGCGACTTATACCACCGGCTCGGTAATAGGGTAGCCACATGTCTAAGCGTTTTTCACTTAGGATGTCGAGCTGAACCGTGCTGAGACTACCTATGGTTCAGCAAAGTCGATTGGGCTGAGCCCAATGGACTATTTGCTAATCTGGCCCACTAGAGTTTCATACTCTCAATTATGAATGATAAAAAGGAAAATGCTAACCCAATCTATTGTGTTAATGAGCAAAAAGTGCATTGAAATTTATTAGAAAAACATAATTTTTTTATCAAGAAAAATTATTAGTAGTATTTGATAGTGTCTTATTGATAATTTTCATTACACAATGTAAGACGGCGTCTTATTGATAGCTAATACCCACCCGACGCTCCTCATTTTTTAGGCCTTATTTTCCAAATGATTTTAGCAAATGAGTTGGTTCCAATTAACGTCCTAGAGCATGTAATTTGCATTTATATTAATACTAGCTAGTTCTTAAATAAAATACATCCCCTTAAAATAGTCAAATTGGGAATTGGGAAACCACCACCTCGGACACACCATACTTGCGTACATGATACGTGTGTATGTAGTACTCTATTTTACTAATAAAACACGGACAACTATCCATTCCAGATTAGTTTAACTTAAAACAGAGAGTTATATTAGTAGTACTATAAAACATTCATGATTTCCCTTCGTGGTTAAATTAAGAAGTGCCAGCATTTGCCTCTCGTATCCATCTCCTCGCTCCATCCACCATTATTTATGTACACCCAATTATTACAAGAGATAAAATCAAAGATTTGTAGTACTCCCTCCGCCCGGATTCGTTATTCCATTTTGGGGATTCCAATTTTTTTTCCATTACTTTTTATGTACTTTTTCGATACTTTACTCTTTAACTTTTGGAAATGGACAAACATTTTCAGACTTGAAAAAATATGTTTGTGGACTAACAAATCCGAACAGAGGGAGTAGTATTTTTCTGTCCTATCAAAGCAACATCATGGAGTATACTGTTAAATATAAAGCGTTTGACATGCAACAGTCACACTCTTTCTATCTAGCGAGATAAATCCGTTCCCTACTTCCCTTGTTATATAGTAGATCGATACTCGACCAATGTAGTAATTTTTATCGTATAATTTTATGTTCCTGATTAAAGTAATAAAAACTAAACGCTTTTAATCACATCCACAAAATGTCCGTATTTTATCATTTGTGGATCGATTCCATCGAAAATTCTAAAAGGACCGACCAAATGGGTACCGATCAGGTACCGATGGCCACGCGGCACCCACTCCGGATCCAGTACGGGATCCTATAGTCTGAATGAAAAGATGGAAGATTGGATCGAGTATTTACACGTATCGAATTAAGCTTATATTATGTTCCCGACAAATTATAAAACCTAAACACTTTTAATCACATCCACAAAGTGTCCGTAGTTTTATCCCTTTTTTTTTTTTTTTGGATAATTCGGAAATACGTAGTTTTATCCTTTGTGGATCGAAATCCATACATCATGCATCTCTCCTTTTCTCTTTCTTTTTTGGTAATTAGTGGTAACATCTCTCTTTTCCAATTTTTGTGGGTTTGGTAATACGAGCAGTACTTACTACATCTCTCTCTCTCTCTCTCTCTCATCTACTTTTTGCAGCGCGCATTATTTCTCTCCTCTCCAACAGTCTTTCCAAATTCCAACGAATGAGTTTTTAGTGCCGAGCGTGTACTACATAGTATCTGTACGCTCACATTCGCGTTTATTTCGGTTTTAGACTGTCCGAATTTGGAGGGAGATAGGAGGAGAGAGGTTTCCGTCTCATTGAACAGCCCAAGTACAGCGTTTGGATACAATGTAGGCTCGGCCACATGTACACACCTACCCAAAAATTTGTCATTTCCAACAGTCTTTAATTGCAAGTCTGCAACCTCACCTGCTCTCAACTCCCGAGCTTTCCCACTCAAATAGAATCACAAACCCAACGAAACTTCTTCCCCCGTACTCTCTCACCCCAAACCCACCTTCTCTCTCCCTCCCTCTCTCTCTAAAAAATGGAAAATCCCACTACTCAAACTCCACACACGCTCACAGCATCCACCAGTCGAAGAAGAATCAGCACCGACTCGGCCAACTCGCCCGAGTTCGAGTTCTGGAAGCTCAGAAACCCGTCTTTACCTCAACCCGACCTCATCTCCGCCGACGAGTTGTTCGTTAACGGCGTCCTCCTCCCCCTCCACCTCCTCCACCTCCACCCCAATCACGACCCACCCGATAACCCGCAATTCACGACCCAAAACCCAGACTCTGAACCCAAAAAACCGAAATCGGATCCTGAACCCGGACCCGATTTGTCGGATCCGCAGCAGCCTGCCCCGTTGACGGCCGCATTGGGGGTTTCTAAGAGATGGAGGGATATGTTTAAGAAGAGAGATGGGAAGGGGGAAGAGTGTAACGAGAGAGAGAAGAAGAAGGAGAGGAAGGGTAATGGCGGTGGTGGGGTTAGTGGGGCGGAGTTGAATATTTATATTTGGCCTTTCTCAAGGAGTAGATCGGCGGGGAACGGTGGGGTTCGGCCGAGGACGTCGGTGACTCGGAAGGTGAGTAGCGCGCCGTGTTCGAGGAGTAACTCAGCGGGTGAGTCGAAGACGTCGAGGAATATTCCGAGTCCGAGTAGGGGTGGGGTCCATTTGGGCCGGAGCAGCCCGGTTTGGAAGGTCCGGCGTGGAGCCGGCGGGGCTCACTCGGGTAGGAGCTTTGACCCTGTGGTGGTGGCTCGGAGTCAGAAAGCAGGCAATGAAACTGGCCGGAAGAAGACCACCGCCGCCGCCGTCGCTGGCGGCGGAGACGTGGGTGGTAGTGGTAGTGGTAGTGGTGGTGGTGGAGGTGTGAGTAAGGGTAGGGCTTTGAATTTGAATGTTCCAATGTGTATTGGGTACCGACAGCATTTGAGTTGTGGAAGTGATGGGAGCCGTGCTGTTAACGCCGTAGCTGCCGTGAGCGGTGGTGGTAGTGGCCGGAGTGGACACGGCGACGGCGGTCGTGGCGGTAATTTGTTTAATCTGCGCAGCCTCTTCACTAAGAAAGTGTATTAATTAAATTTTTTTTTGGTAAATTAAAGTGTATTAAATCACCCATGACTATGATTAAATCACTTTGATTATAGTGGATACTTAAGTTTTATTTTTATTTTTATTTTTATTTTTAATTTTTATTTTGGGGAGCTTAATCTACTTCTAGATATTGTGAACAGGAAGTCCTTTCTCTGCCTCATTTCTCACACTGTATAAAGTAGTAACTTATTAGCGGAAGAAGCTTTTTTGCATGTGGGAAGTTGTTCAGCAGTACCTGTCGTAGTAATTTGTTGGCTCTTCTTTTACTGTTGTACATTTAATTTACTGTATGGCTCTTCTTTTTGGTTGGTACTTCGTACGCATGTTAAAAGGAAGTCTGTAAAACATAGCAATTTTTCGGTACCGACCGAGAGACGCATCTAGGTCGTTTATTTTGGCTTTGGGCAGTCGTTTACTATTTTGGCTTTGGACAGTTCGGATATGGAGAGAGAGTGAGGAGAGTGGATAATAGCACATAATGACAAATAAATTCAGTTATCAATACATATTTCACGGATATTAATATATTTTTATAAATATTAATACAGTTTTCTCGGATATCGAAGTATTTCTACACATTATTCTATGCGCAAAGGCCTGATGTTAATATTTTCCATGAAATTACGTTATATTGGAGTGTTATACATGGACTCATGGACAACAGTACCATGTAACTCTCACGTTTAACCCTACTTTTGAAAAAGTTGTACTGTAATATTTTTCAATTGAAAAATTAGTTGAGGTGAGTTCAAGCCGATCGAGACATCCGGTTCTTTACCAGAAAATTACATCCAATCAAATGTTAAAATGACTAGGAGAAGTCCTACCTTAAAGGTTTATTTTTATTTTGTAACCTCAAAAGTTATTGGTCTTTGGTTGTTTAATTTATGATTTCCTTTGGTTGATAATGGTAGCAAAAAGAAAGGATTTTCTCTTGACAAAGCGGATGTGCCACTAACTTGGTTTTTTTTGGTTTTTTTAACTTTTTTATGTGAGAGTTCGAAATACGCGTTTATTTTTTGTGATTTTTTATGTGATGTATTGTGAGGGAATAATCTGTCTCGAAAACGCAATAAATTGGCTTTTGACTTTTTTAGTTAATGAAACGGGGCCAAAGTCCAAATTGGGTTTTCTTTGTGTACTTTTTCCACAACCCACATGTAATTTCTACCATTTGTCTGTGTTTGCATGTGATTCTCTAAAAATTTCAAAGCATCATCAGTTCTTGGTTTTGATGTAGACCTTGGTTGGTTCTCAAGTACTCCTATATAGCCTACGAGGATCCAACCCATAGAGGCAATTAACAATTTGGTTGACATAAACTAATTGAGATTAGAATATTTCTTCTTGTATAATTTGGTGGCATTGGTCAACACATGATCATTAGAAAAAGGGTTTTCTGTTGAAAATTGAAGGGAATCCATACTTCACTTTACAGTTTACCAAAACGAATATACTGATACTTACATTACTGAATTGAGTGGTTTACTTTTGGTTGGTAGTGATTTCAAAGGAAGTTGATCACTAAACCAAGGGATCGGAACGCGGGGCTCTGCTGAGTGCTCTGTTCGACAGGCCCTGCTGAGCACATCTCGGCCGTCCAAATGTGTTTTGGACGTTTTAGATTTAAGGAAAATTAAAATACCCAAATCACCCTTCAACACCCCTCAAATCTTGATCGTCCAAATGTGTTTGGATGGCCGAAATGTACTCGGCAGGGCCTGCCAATCGGTGCGCTCAACAAGGTCCCTGAGTTCAAGGGATTGGCCTGATTGTCGGACTTAAACGTTTGATTTCTTCTAAGTTCTCAGGTTCGAAACCATGCAGGTGTTATCAATTTGTTTCGAGTCAGTTCATACAGAGTTTTAGGACCCTCGCTATTAGGTGGTAGGATTGGTATAGGTGCACATAATTAAGCTAGTTCATATACGTGGTTATAAAAGCAAAAAGATGTTCATCACTAATAATGAGGTTACAACAGCAAGATAATAAAGTTGCTCATTTTGCAAATTATAATCAGTAGGTACATCACCAGAAGATTATATCGAATCAAATATTAAGGCCTTATTCCACTAACTGAAAAAATAAAAAGTCAGCTTATTGCACTTTTCGAGACATGTTATCTCCTCACAATACATCACATAAAAAATCACAAAAAAACAACACGTATTTCGAGCTCTCACATAAAAAAGCTAAAAAATCAAGAAGCCAAATTAACGGCACACCCCTAAAACGTCTAAGATGTCGAACCTCAAATTTGTTGGTCTTTTATTGGTTGTATGATTATGATTCCTTTTGGTTGGTTACAGCAATAATTTCTTTAGGATGTGTTTGGATCCTGAATGTGGAGGATTTTGTGAAGGAACACAAAAATTAAGGGATTTTCCTTCAAGAAATATAAGTTGTTTTTTCCTTTCCTATCGTTTTCTTCCATTATTCAAAGGGCAAATTCACTGGTACCCCAGAGATTTGCTTTAATAACGGACACCTTGGTGATTTATGTAGATATCTCAATTTTAATCCCCGTGCATCCCCTATGACGAAAGAAACACCCAAAATACCTTGGAACGAACTCATAAACTTTGGGACATGATCACCTTAACCGTACGGCCATCCCTATTAGCCGTACTGCTCTTTCAATCTCAACCGTATGGTCTACTAAGTCAACAGTACAGTCAAACCCTCATAGCTGTACGGTGCTGTCAAGTTAGAAATCCCAGAAAATCGGCGCGCAGAGAATATATTCGATTCGGTCATCATTTCGTATTTTTTGCGTGAGTTGGTGGATTTCCCGCGCCTATTTATATCCCCCTTCCTCCTCCTTGCAATGGGGGTAAGATACCGGTGAGTTTCCGTGAATCACCATCGACCACCTCTGAGAAAATTTCGGGCGAAATCCCACACGAAAAGCTTCCATAAACTCTCCCTTGTCCCTCTCCTTCCCTCACTCTTAATAAAACATTCCTTCCTCCAGTAATCTCTCCTGAAGTTCGTATCCGAAAAACCCAAAACTTTCGTAACCTGTTTGAAGTTCCAGAAAGGTATAATTACGTTTCTTAAGCCAGGTTCTTAATCTTGGCTCTCTGAGGGGATCCCCGGGTCGAGAATGATTCCGGTAATCATTTCTATGAAATTCAATCTCCAAACTGTATCGGGCGATACCCTCTATGATCACATGGTACAAACCTCACTCGGAGTTACATTCCTCTTAATTATCATTTTTTAGTATACAACCAATTTACAAAAGTTGTTTTGTCAAGAAAAAATCGGTTCTGCAAGCAAACTTGAGCTTCTGTTAAATAACGAAAAAAATTCAAAATAACAGAAGGAAGTTAACCGTAGGGTTCATTTTTAAACCCCAAAGTCTTGCTCTGCTCTGTTTTCGTACTTCTGCTAGTTGTCTTATTACAATTTCACCCCCTTAACTCCCTTTTTATTGTTATTAAGTCCTTTTATTTAATTTTATGGTTTTAATTATTGTTTATTGTTATTACTGCCATTTACTTGTTTATTTGTTAAAGTTTTACAATAAAACGTTTTTCAAAAAATCCCACAAAAAATTTAGTAAAGACTAGGGATTTTCCGGGCGAGCAGGGTGCTTTTAAACAAAACCTTCCCCGTTCGTAACCTGGCTCCCGAATCCAAAGAATCTTTTCTCGGATCAAACCTTTTTCCAAATCGGCACAAGAGTCAATTATTTTTCAAACGGCTTCTCGGGTACCAAAAATTATTTTCTAAATAAATCCCAAGTGGCGACTCATTTTCGTTTTCTTTAAATCAAAATGCATTTTTCCTTCTTGGGTCAATGTTCATTCACCGATATTCGACCAAATATGTGATAGAATCAGGCACAAGTGTCTCATATTAACAAATTTACATTTTTATTAATAAAATAAAATAATAAAAAGCTCTAAATTTTTAATTTTTTGACCCAAGAATAATAAATTTGTCATATGACAAAAACAGTTCTTAGAAGTAAAAAATAAATACTCATAGTGTTTAGTAAATCTTTACCAATTTTGATAAAAATCGATCATCCAATGGGTAAAAAAAAGAAAAAAGGATTTTGATATAAAATAAGTGAGAGTTGCTATTTTTTAGTAATTACTTTTCATTACTAGAAAAGGGTGAATGTCTAGATATAAGTCTTTGACTCATCCCATTATATGTTTGGAAGTCAATTGTCGATTGTGCGTATCGGTAAAATGCATATAAATGGTTCATTGTTCTTTCTCATATGTGAGGGGTATCCATTATAACTTCTTTGGCAAAAAAACTTAAACTGGTTTTTTGGTTTATTCGTTTTGTCTTTATTCACAAAAAATTCACAAATGTTAGTTTTGCATCAAATTTTTGTGGTTTATTACTTCCTTTCGACGAGACGAATCTAAAGAGTATAAAATTATAGTCAAAACTAATTTTTTTTAATAAAGCCAAAAATACGTGGTTTATTGGATTAATTTTGGCTTTATTCAAAAAATAATTAATTTTCACTATAATTTCATACTTGTTAGATTCGTCTCGTTGAGAAGAACCAATAAACCATAAAAAATTGACGTAAAACTAATAAAAGCAATTTTTTTTTGAATAAAGACAAAATGAATAAACCAAAAAACCAATCATATACCCTTATTCAAATTTAATTTTTAGCCTTTTGTCTGTGGTTGTGATTCTCTTAAGTGTCATTGCATCAATCTTGATTTTGGAGGATACTTTTGTTGGTTCTGAATTATATGAGGATCCTACCCACATATGCCCGACCATTAACAATTCATTTGACATAAATAAAATTAAATTATAAATTAGAGAGTTATGCATGTGTGGACATTATTAAATATGAATGGTTGTATAATTAGGTGGGATGGATCATGGATGTGGTTCCCTCGATCGGGAGATTGTTCAAGACAAGATGATTATTGATTAGAAAAAAATGGGGCTACAGATTATTGTATAACGAAGGGAATCCATGTTTCACTTTACAATCTGGCTAAATGAAGTTTTGTGTCGGTCTGCTTCGGCAGGTGTTTCCGAGTCGCTTAGCGTGTTCATGTCATTTGTTAGTTGTTTTGGTTTTATTCCTGTAATTCGATGTAATTGTTGCCGGATGACGTCTTGAATAATATTCTTGACATTCTCCAAAAAAAAAAAGGGATGGGAAAAGTGGGATTTCATAGAGGACGGATGCATGATATTTTTTTCAATAACTTCCACCTAAAGGTGTAAATTGGACCAGGCTATTATATGACACAACACGAGCATGAGTTTATTGCTTCTATTCATTTATAAAATTGAGATTTGAATTGACCTATTGATTTTTTTTTTATCATCGCAAGAGTATAATTAAAATAAATAAATAAATAAAAATTCAAAGTTATGATATTTTAAAGTAAATAATGAGTGTTTCATAATCTGTTAGTAGTATACTTTCAAAGTTCTTTGTTTCCAGACTCTTAAAAAATGTAATATACTGAAAACTTTATTTAGACATTGCAATTTACAAGGCTAAGCAAGCACGGGCACAACATGATATAGGCCTCGAAGGAACACAATGAGGTACGGATTATAGAGTATCCTACGTGTAAGATAATTATGAAATCTGAATCGTTGAAAATATTTTGAATAGTCTAGATTGTGCACTACAACTATGTTGGGCACTCCCTTCGAGCATTGCTACATACACAGAAAGGGTACCCAGAAAGTATCCAGAATTTTAACTTCAATGGTCCAGATTCAGAACGGTCCAAATTCATTTGAATCTGGACCGTTGAAATTTAAATTCTGGGTACCTTTTCCGGGTACCTAGACTTTCTGTTGTCGTTTCGTCCTTCAAAATTACCGCTTTGACAATTTGGCTGTGCACACCCCAAAAGGAAAACACTCCCGTCACATCGTCCTACCGCCAACGTTAAATACTGTGGCTATATATTGTTTTAACTATTGTTTTATTACTTTTATGTAGAAATACACAAAAGGAAAATGCTAACGTGTGAACACATGTTAAAGTTAAAAAAGTATATTGAAATATATGACAAGTCTATAGGAATATGTGAAATTGTATTGAAAAATATAAAATATGTATTTGGGTATGTATTTTTTTTGGTTAATTTATGTGATTATTATGTGCCGATTGGGCACACGTTAGCAAGACCCATAAACAAATGCCACAGCTTTTTATCTTTAACATGGGGGTAGTATTTCTTATTAAAAAAACAAATTTAATACCACTATAAAATACAAATAGCCTCTTCAGAAATTGTTGGAACAATTGCTCGAAAATAAGGAACTTATTACCTCACATCTATGTATGAAAACAGATTACAAACCGAACGGAATAATAGCTGTGATTGGGTTGAGTCGCGGACTAGGTCGCTCTCTTTAAGACGTTTCGCGGCTCTGCCCCAGCCAAGAAATCACCACCTCTGTCTCGGTTTTCTCTGCACCGAAGAAAACCGACTACAAAACACTATTTCAACCTTCTTGCTTTCTGGAAAACGTATATGTAAGAGAGTATATTTTTTGGGATGAAAAACAATGGAGTGGCGCGCAAGGCCCAAATTGGCGGGATTTGCACCCCTTGCGCGCGAGGTTCGCAACGCGCAACCGGTTAACTAGTTTCCGAAGCGGGTTACCCAAATTGGCCTGGACCTTGGCCCATTTCGTGGGAGCGCGAGACCTCCCTTGGGTCTAGCCACATTCATAAGTGCACTAAAGGGTTGTCTATTATAAAGCCTTTGAAGTTTTATCTTTTATCCAATGTGGGACAAAAGTTCTCTCTTTGTTTTGGAAATACATAACCCAACAGAAATTAAGAAAACGTTGTAGTGAAATTATCTTCAAGGAAAGCGAATAATAATTATAATTGAATAAGCAAAGACGTCTCTTTCTTCTATCTTATGGATATGTCATACGAAGTAATGAATATTTTTACACTTTCATTTGAATTAAATCATAGTAAGGAAACACAAAATAATTTGAAAGTACAGATGTTTATTTTTTATTTTTTTATGGTTTTGTCTATCTATGCTTCGGATCAATAAACAAGAACAATTTTCATGTTATTATTCCTTAATAGTTTTCTTTGTAGATTCCTTATTCACATAAAGAAAAAGAGTGCATACTACATACACGTGTAAATGATTTTTGCTCTTGTAAAAGTGACTGTATATATAATTGTACTGATTTATGATGCAAATTATTACTTTGTGTATTGTGTGTTTAGAAAGGAAAAAGTAACAAAAAAATAGGCAGCTACGTGAAACACAAGTTGTTTAAGCTTTCGTCATTCCTAATCTATTACATGAGGGGAGGGGGGAGTGAGACTCAATCTCGAAATGCAGTCTGGGGCGTCCAACTACGGTCCAAGAGCTCTACTGTATGAGCTAGCCACCACTTGCAAGTTGTGTAAGCTACATATTTTAAAATTAAATCATTGTACTTTTTACCATTTATGAATATGAAATTAAATTTTCTACTCCTTTGGAATCGAATACGGAAACATGAAATTAGGCTAAGTTTCTCATTTGATTTTACCTCATAAAATTTGAGATGTCTCTCAATTGATAAAAGCTTGGAAGAGATTTTATCATTCATTCTCAAATGTTAGGCGAAATTACCGTTTTGCCCCACAACACATTAACTTTTGTTTGGAACCCCACCTTACGCCAAACACACACACACCCCAACCTCACTCTTGACTCTTTCATGTATTTATGGTGGATGTTGATGAATGAGGGAAAAAAGTTAGTAGGCTCAAAGTAAATATTTTGTTCGGTTAAAAAAAAAAAGTAAATATTTTATAAAAAAACCTTGGTACTGTTGGGTAAGTTTTTAACGTTTATTTTTTGTCCATAGGTGATGAAAGAAAAGAAGGGCAAATTGGTAAATAAGCCATTGAGAGGAGATTTTATCAAAAGTAGCTTTTATCAAGTGAGAAAACAATGCGATTTTATCACATCTTAATAAAACTCACTGATGAAGCAGTTTTGGGCGCGGCCCGTCCGATGACCTGCAAAACAAAAGGGACTAAAGGACACCGGTGTGGTGCCAACCAAGGACCCTCCGATGCCTAAGTCAGTAGATGTCATGTGGAGAAAAGGATGTGAACTTTGCATAAATTGTAGTAAGAGTCTCGTACCTGCTCCCTATGGGAGGGGGTTGTTTATATAGGCATGGAGTGTGGAGAATCCCACCTGTCGTAGGATTAAGTCGTGTTGATCTCTTATTGGTTGGCATTACCGGTGCCCTTTTTGCCTTAGGACTCCTAATCCGGTTAGGATTAAGCTTTCCCAATAGCATTTTGACTGTGGATGGCTATTCCGTGGGATATTAATGCTTATCTCTCCCGTTGGACGTGGTGTAGTCGGTTTAGAGTCCTCGTCTGACCTGGACTCTTCAAGAAAGTCAGGTCTGAGGTGATTATCCTCAGTTGAGCTGAGTTCCCGAGCTGGATTAGCCGACCTCTATCCGCTGAGCTGACCTTAGTCATTCAGGTCTTCCAGTGTTGGGTCCCCTTGGGAGCCCGCCGACTTGCTTTGGACACTCCACTTATTGTGCCCGACCTGCCCATGGGAGGTCGGGATGTACTGGCCTTAACCGACCTGACCCAGGTGGTCAATTTATCCTTATCACTCACCTAAAATAAAAAATCTCATTTTATGAAGTGGGAAACTTAGCCTTACATTAGTCGGGTTAATGAAGGGATCCATTTTACACGTCTACTTCCACCGAAGGCCTTGCTTGCACTGAGCCTAATTAAGTAGGCATTAACGTACGAGTTTCGTTGACTCGAAACCTCGCACTAATTACTTGGCAGTTAGCACCAAGGGTCCAAGGGCACATGCACATTGCCATCAGTCCGGGCTGTGTGAGCCTTCAGAGGTCCACCACATTATCACAAGTCCAATTTTAATGATGGGAAATGGTATGTTTGGTTGATTGCAATGTTTGGTTCATTAATGCAATGAAAGTAATCAGCTGGATGCAATAATGCAGGTGATTGCGGAAATTTCTACCAGCAGATTTTGAGATTTTAGCTTTTAAAAAGCTGTTATGGGTGTTTGTCAAAATATTTTATGACAGATTTTAAGAATTTACGGATTTCTAGATGCTAAAATATGAAATAAAATGAAATTCTAGAGAAATCAGATTTGAGGTGTTTTTGGGATCATATTTTTGGTTATTATACTCCGGAAACTAATCATAATCACACAGTTGTCGAAACCAAAAAAAAAAAAACTACTCCTACCTTTTTTCTTTCTTCCCCACCCTCCACCTAGGGTTTCACCACCCTAATGTGGCGGGGGAGGGGAGGGCTTTACCCTTCATGGTTTTTTTTTTTTTTCTTCCCCTAAGATTCTTGCTTTCTATAACTACTCCCATCCAATGCGGGTTTTTTTTTCTCTCTCGATATCATATTTGATAGTTTCTTTGTGTTTTTCCTTTCTCTCGCCTTCTCCTTCATCGTCGAGGTGCTGTTTTGGAGTTTCGACAATGGTGGTGATAATGGTCCGATGACAGATCAGATCGATTGGATCAGCTCAATTCCCGATTGATTCATTTGGGGAGGGTGTCGTCCGTTCTGTGTGCTGAGACCATGGCGTTCAGGAACATCTTACAACTTGCTTACTCATTGAGTTTGGATTCGCTTACGGTAGAAAGGGACTCGCTACAGATGCTTCAAATTTTTTGTAGCAAAAGGTCTTGGCCTACGGGAGTGGAAGTTGTCATCGAGAAATTTGCCTGTGAATTGATTGGTTTAGAATTTGTGGTTTTCTTTTTATTCGTAGAACGACAAATGTAGTTGTACACACTTTGGCAACTTTGAGTTCGTGAGGTTCTGATATTCGTACTTGGGAAGTTAGACCTTATTGGTTATTCGATCATCTATGGAAAGATAACCATATTTTTTGATATGTTATATTCTTTTTATCAATGATGAAACTTTCCTACAATGTTCAAAAGAAAAAAAAAATCTTCTTAGATTAAAATCTGAAATTTAAAATCTGGAGCAGAATTTGAAGTTAAAATATGTATACAAAGCTATCACGAAGACTAAGAACATGACTTCATCATCACATTCACTCCCAAAATATAGATAGTCTATTTTTCAAAAACATACTTGCCGCACATACCCTAAAATGAATCCAAACTCAAAAGTTAAAAAAATGGCAAGTTTAGGATTATCGGATTAAACTATTTTCTTTTTCAAAAAATGACTGACGCTTAAAAGTTTAAAAAACAAACTACAGAAATAATTTTCGCACTCCATTTTTTACAAATGCACTCTAAAATTTGTTACCTCAAATATTATATTGTGTGAAATCTGAAGCAGTTGTATAAAATTTGTCTTCCAGTGTACTTGAAAAATTGAAAAATAATATGTCCTTTATACTAGCAGACAAATTTTAAAATGCATTTAAGGGTGTATTTATCATAGTTTTTTTTTTGTCTTTAAGCTATAGAAAAAAAATACCTTTACCTATCTTATTGTGGCTATTTGAGCATCAGAACGAGGTCATTGGGTGCTAGGTTTTTATGGACGACTTGATGATTGCACTAGCCTTGACGATGAATTATGGGGATTTTTTAGAGGATTGAAGATGGTGCAAAGTCAAAACATGGAGGTTCTTGAAGTGGAGTCAGACTCTACAACAACAATTACTCACATTACGGGAGATGCCCCTGCCCACCCCCCACAAAATCCTAATCCAAGAGTGCAAGGCCCTCCTCATTCATTGCTGCAACCAGATGGGAACAAAGTTGCGGACAAGCTAGCGAACATTGGAGTGGATCAAGACCACAAATGGGTTTCACACATCATGCCACCAGTTGATATCATCCCCCTCCTAGAAGCTAATACGAGGGGGGTGACCTATGCAACGGTGTAGTTTTTTTTTTTTTTTTTTCTGTTTTTTATCAACTTTCCTATGTACCCCCAAAAAAAATTAAAATTGGACATTGGTGAGAGATGCAAGAGCCCAGAGCCTGTCCTTCAGAGTCCATTCTAGTTTGTTGAAAGACGTGGACTTGGACGGGTTGGGCAGCCCAATAATCAGTACTGGGCCCTGAATGCCACTGGGCTGGTGAAAGAATAATTCCAGTACAACTATCTTCTCCAACCGGGCCCTCCAACCGACTCAAGTACTCAACAGTCAACAGGCACATATTCAATTTTCCAACTAGCTGACTCTCATCATGTTTTCTGTATTTTCCTCCTCGCTCAATGCCTCTTGCGCGCCAAGCAAGCTATAGAGCCAGCGAGTAACAGTGAGCTTGTAGAGAGAGAGAGAGAGAGAGAGAGAGAGAGAGAGAGAGAGAGAGATGGCAGCCATGAGGAGACTCGGGGGGGCGTTTAGGAGGTGCAGTGCGATGGCCTCTCCCAAAACCCTAACCCCTTCGTTTGCTCCTCCTCTCCAGTTTCAGCGCCGACTGTATGATCGTACGTATCTGTCTATTTATGTAAGCGTTTATCAGCATGTGTTCTAGTGGAACAGATATATATACTCGTTTGCCCAAATGTTTGCGGAATTTAGCTTCGATGCGATCAGTGTTTTTTATTTGATTTTTCATATGGCATTTCCATTCCATTTTTCTATGTTTGGTCACAGAAATTGGCCCGCAACTCTAAATGGAATAGCCAGGCTTTAGGAATGGACTATGAAGATTTCAGTATAATATTGGTGGTTAATTTTATCTTCTTTTGTGTGTGGGTGTGTGTGTGTGTGTGTGTGTGTGTGTGTGGAATCCTATCTAAATGTAGTATTCTGTTGTTTTAGTCTTTCAAGTTTCACTTTTCAACAAATCAGCTGAAAGATTAATCTTCAAGTTACTCGTTGTGGGCCAAACGCTACAACTAATAGTGTCGCCGGTGCAAAATGCTACACCAAGTATCTACCACAACTGTTCAAACATTAGAATGTTCTTTTGGGCATGATTTTTTGCAGTAATCTAACCACGATAAAAAAATAAAGCAGAGCATAAATAATACTGAACTCCCAAAGCATTCGGCTAGAATAGTAAATGAGTAATAAGTGGCTAATGTCTGCGCACATACATGACTTGATAAGCACTTGAATACCATTTCTCGATGTCTAAAGCTTATTACTGACATGTTATTTAGTTTTACTGTATTATGCTAAAAATTTCTCGTATTTTGTTTTTTTGATCCCCAGTCAACTGTCGTTATTTCTTGAGGTTTCAAAGAATAGGGAGGAATTCAGAGCAGAAACCTCCAGAAATGGAGGTCTGGTTTGATGTTTCCCTTGATATTTTGTACTCCTTAACTTTATACACAGTTATAACTGAGCTGAAGTCATCATCCAGCAATCGGATTGGCCAATTGGATGTTACACGGTCTTGGGTAGAACTCAACCCCAAAAGCTAGCTTATGAAGTGAGGGTGCCGCCACGCTTATATACTCTATATTTACTTTGGTAACCAGGCGATGTGGGACTTCGCTTCACACCCTCCCTCACGCATAGCGTGCTCACTTGGGAGTACCTGCCGCGTGCATGTGAGAGACACGCACCCTACCCATCTCTGGTAACCAGCTTTGATACCATGTTACACGGTCTTGGGTAGAACTCAACCCCAAAAGCTAGCTTATGAAGTGAGGGTGCCCTCATGTTTATATACTCTTACTTTGGTAACCAGGCGATGTGGGACTTCGCTTCACATTGGATCCATCCAAGGATGCCATTTAACAAGCATGCCACTCACTAGCAATCAGATTTGAGTTCCTACGGCAACGTCCAAGGAAAGTAGCTAGTCGTGCCCTCATTCACCCTTTTATCTTAACAATAATAAAAGAGGAGAGAGGCACGAATCTAGTTGCTATCTGGATTGGTTCCTGAACCTTCCACTTGGTATGACCCTTGGGTGTTATCTCTGCAGCATACTAGTTGGATAAGAAGAAGAGATCTAGTACATAAACGCAGTATTTCTTTCCAGTTAAACTCACAATCATCGTTTAAACTATAGTTGATGTGTGGCCCCTTTTTTTAGATGCCTTATAGCCGTAGAGAGTAATTTTGGAATGGTTCCATAGATCAGTGAGTAGTTCTCAGGTTTAAATCAGCTTTTGGCCTTGTTTACTTCCTTTTATGGCGTTCGGCTCTATTGATAGCCTTTTGGTCGTCTAGTCTCTGGTAATCACTTTTTCCTCGAACTATGGAATCTTTTTCTCCTTCCTGTCAATTTCTTGGACCTTTAACTGGAAGCAAGTGAGAGATGGTGCCAGTTTGCATTTATTGGTTATGTTGCACATTGCTAAAACAACATTGAACACAGTCTTCGGGTTGTTCCCATCTATGTTGTGATGTTTGGGTTCCTGATTACTGATTAGGCATTGGTGATATGCACATGTCACTCCATATTATAATGTATTCACATAGGTGTGTCTGTGTATGCATTTATATGAACAATGTAATAGAATGACGCAGAAGTTGGCTGTAGGGAAAAAAACAACAGGGAAGATTAAAATCTGTGGCATGCTGATTATATTCTTGTGTGATTAATACTCATAAGTCATAATTGATGCATTCAGGATCCTTTGAGCAGAATGCTTATGCACTTGAAGGTCGACGTCTGGCAGCAGATTCTGAAATTCCGGGACTATTTTCTGTTCCAGCTATCTTGGCTGGATTGTTTGGGGTTGGATTACTACAAGTAGCCCATGCAGATGCTAATGAGGTTTGTCTTTGTGACTTCATGACTTGGTAATTTTTTTTTGTATTCTACATGATGGTCTGAAATGTGAACATCCTTCCTGGTGTCATCCTTTCTTGCTTCAAAAAATAAGTTCCTGACTAAGTTTTGTTTCTGTTAATGATTTATAATCAGTTCCTTTGGCGTCAAATCGATACATTAGGAACTATGTGTTAAATTCTCTTAATTGTCGATGTTTCCTATGTTAAAGCCACATTTTTTAATTAGGTTGTGGACTTGACTTTTGTGCAGGCCCTTCCTAAAACTCCATTGCCATCTGAATCTCCTTCTAGTCATGTGGACTTGGAGGAAGCTGCCAGGAAAGAACGACAGCGTTTAGAAGGCTTACTCAAAAGCAAAGGAATGCAATATGGTTCTTATCCTCGGCTTACTGTTGCTGTTAAGGGCCAAAAGGTTCGATTTTCTAGTTGTTCCCTAGTGATACTTACCTCAATTAGTTTACTTGGCATTAAAACTGCCACATGGAAATCTTTTGTCCAAGATGCCTCCGTTTTGTTATTCTTCTTATGTTACCAAAAAGCTATGAAGTACCGATAACCTAAGTGGTCTCCGTATCCGTGTTTGGCAAGCCGGGGACACCTAGAAGTGGTTGCCAAGTAGCATGTTCGATTGTTTATTAGAAAAACTTAACAGCTGGGACACTTGGAGTACACACTTGTGTTGAGCGAGACACGAACAGGGACATGGCCTGGTCTCGCTTCCTAATGTAAAATTTCATTTCAAGGCTTACAAATTATAACAAACTTTTCATGTATGCCTTGCTGTTTGTCTTTTCTTATGGATCATATGTTAACTATGTAGAAGCAGTGTTAGTTTTTATTTTTGTGCTAAATTAGTGCTGGGTTTTGCAGTCACAATATTTGTACTAATCTGAATGGAAATGTAATATATATATATACTTCCAGTCCGGACTTCCGGACTAGAATAAAATTCGGACCTCATAGTTTTGGATCAAATCTCGACGATCCGAACCGTTAGATGTGTTTAGAACGTGTTTTTAAGGTCCAACGCGAGGATTCGTTAAAAAAAAAACACACTCGGAAGGGGTTGATCGGAGCAGTTTTTGTTTAAAACGCTATATATCCTCGCGTTGGACCTATATATATATATATACATATATACGGTACACTTCCAGTCCGGACTGGAATAAAATCCGGACCACTGTGTTTTCGTCACTTTCCGAACCAAATCTCGACGATCCGAACCGTTAGATGTGTTTAAAACGTGTTTTTAAGGTCCAACGCGAGGATTTGTTAAAAGACAACGCTCGGAAGGGGTTGATCGGAGCAGTTTTTGTTAAAAACGCGCGAGATTTGATCCAAAACTATGAGGCCCGGATTTTATTCTAGTCCGGACGTCCAGACTGCAAGTGTATGCGAAGATTCGTCAAAAAAAAAAATACTCGGAAAGACTTGATCCGAGCAGTTTTTTCATACAAACCGTAGATATATATTTTATGAAAAACTGCTCGGATGAAGCTCTTCCGGATATTTTTTTTTACGAATCCTCTCGTAGACCCTTAAAAACACATTTTAAACACATGTGAACGGTTCGGATTGTTGAAATTTGATCCGGAAATGGGGAGTGTCACACGTTAACAAAGTGTGGGATCCCTCATAGGAAGGTGGGTATACACACACACACACACACACACACTCCAAGCTTCTAATAAGGGATCCCTTACTTTACTACGGTGAGGGATTCAATTTTTTTTTATTTTTATGATTTCTCGTGTGGACCACACATTCTAAACACATTCAACGGTTCGGATCATCAAAATTCAATCGGGATATAGTCGGAAAGTGGGAGTCTCTCACTGTAGCAAAGTAAGGGATCCCTTATTATATATATAGATATTGCAGTGTTACCCTGTGTGACCGCGTCCCCATGAATTTAGAATTGTCATGTCATGTGTCCGTATCCGTTCTTAGCAGAAAATACATTCAATTCTGATAAGAGAAGTGTTGATGTATGCCTATATCCAATCAAGAAGATATACACATGACCATGGTAAAATTGTGACTATTTTTCTTGATTTGGTGGCTGAGTAGCTTAGTTGCACTAAGCGGGGGGTGGGGGAATATAGAAGTGTGACGTCCCTTAGTCCCACATCGGAGGGTTGATTGAAAAAGGAATAGTTTATAACAAACCGCGGGCAGCCTAAAAAACTTGAAATTAATATTTTGAGCCATGTGGTTAGGGCCGTTAGGCTAAGAGTTGGCAAATTAGCAGGTCAGCTGGGGCGAGTGGTTATAGGTGGTATCAGAGCACAACCCCGGTCTACATGGTGGGGGCCACCTGTAGAATCTGTATGAGCCACCTCTTGAATTCCGGGGTAGGAGCAAAGTGCTATGCAGAACTAAGTGCTACACCATGGCCACCGGGGGAAGGTTGTTGGGCCAATGCAACGGGGACGTTGCATCACAAGGTGGGGAGATTGTTGACGCCCCTTAGTCCCACATCGGTGGGTAGTATATAATGAACCGCGAGCAGCTACTTCGAGCCACGTAGTTAGGCTAAGAGTTAGCAAGTCAGCTGGGGCGGGTTGTTACAAGAAGCTCCCAAGGTTGGGAGCGTGAACATATACTATGAAAATAATGCAGCATAGAGAGTATTCACTTTAGAAGTAAACTCATTTTAGGAAGTAAAAATATGGACCAAGTCCACCATAAGTATAAGAAATGGGTCTAGTGTTACAATATTTAGTTTTCTTTTCCAGATATCATGGCTTGGGCTAGATATATGAGTTCATCAAAGACCAATTAATAAAGCCAAATGATTAATCCCTGTTTTTCTATGCAAAGATCATAGAAAAGCTCCCATCTTCATAAAGAGCGGGCTCCTGTCAAGCTCCTTAGTTGGGACTGGGAGTGCAGGAATAGGCTCCGAGGGTGGGGTTGACACGGCTTTAGGAGCTCCCTGCTACTAAGTTGAGTATTAGTTCTTTATTAGCATGTTTATTTTATCTGATCATCATGTTTGTCGTCACTATGAAATAATTTCGCCATTGTTGGTTTTGGGGGTGGCCAATGTTCATATTTAATAGTTGATAGTTGAAAACTGTGGTTGCATGCCGTTTAATGTTCTTCCGTTATCACGGTCATTACATTCTAATGTGATGCTATGTTACAGATCACAATCAAATTCCAAATTCCTCCGACCTGTGAAATTCCGCTCCTGATTGCAAACCTTGTTTCAAGTCTTGGACTGAAGGTTGATGAACGTGGTGCTGGATCAGATATGGTATTGAGAGCTTGGGACAGGTTAGTGTTAAGCTTCATAGAGGTCGTCAGTTGTCTCATGTTCAGAGATGTAATTTCCAGGCCCTGATAGATCACACGACAGAGCACTTAATGGTAATAGCATTCAGTGGTTTCACAATTACGTGAGTGTGGTAATGCGTAATCACGTTCCCATTACTCTGGAAACCAACTTAAATGAGTCTTACTTTCACAGAGACTTGTATCAGTAGAATCTAGATGCTGAATATGCTCACGGAAAGGTAGTTTTTTGGGCATTCTTAGGTAATGTTATTGTTAAGGTATGCATATCTAAAATTTCAATCCAATATGGTGGTGTATATGATCTGCCCCACTTATCAAACATATTCGTATACATGTAACTTCTTCCCACCTCTTGAAATTAGCTCTATTTTTTTGGTGCTTATGTTTAGTTTACTCGATCAACCCTGTAATAATTTTATTTGCATTAGTAGTGGTCACTGGTGAAGTCATCGCCGTTCAAAAAAAAACTGATGAAGTCACACACGTGTCAGATTCATCATATGTTCTGTGGAACAATTTTTGTAATTTCGTGATGTCCTATTTCAGTGCAGTTGCTTGGCAACTAACTCTTAGTCGTCCAGAAAATCAAAAGGAATCTGGTGGGGGTCCAGGCCAGCCAGATGAGGGAGATCTATGTGTTCTCTTGTTTCGTTCACTCATCAGCTCTGATAAACCAGTTATACTTCTTCTTACAGTTTATGGCATCATTTTCTTTAGATTTATCCTTTAACTTTATGAAGTTTAGAATTGGATGGCAACTTTACTATCCTTTGGTTTAATGTGTGCAGGAAATTGAGTTCATAAAGCGGGGTACCTTTAGTTCCAAGGAGCTTGATGCTTTGGCGTCTGCGTTACAATTAGCAGGAGGACAGAGTAGAATTGTTGAAAGAAAGTCTCAGGGAGATAATAAACTGAAGCCTTCTGCAGAAAAGTCGGTGGCTAGTCTAGAGGCCATGGGAGTGAGAATTTATGGGCTTAGTGAGCCCAATCTTGGTGACACAAAGGCTGAGATATCTTGGGACAATATTGCTGGATATAATCAGCAGAAAAGGTATGCTACAATCTTGGGTTTTGAGTAAATAATTGGTTTGTTGTTGGTTAAATTTATGAATTCCTTGGATCTTACTAATATTTATCACGAGTTCGTTAGTATGTGTTAACCTTTGATATGGCTCTAGGATCTTATAACATTGATATTGGATTAAGTGGTTTGTGATGATCCTTGCGTATGCAGGATGCTGTTAGTTTTTAAGGAAGTGTTCACATGTGGCTGTTTTTTATTGTTTGTTGTGTAGGGACATTGAAGACACAATATTGTTGGCTCTTCAAAGTCCTGAAGTGTATGATGACATTGCTCGTGGGACACGTTCTAAGTTTGAGTCAAACAGACCCCGAGCAGTGCTTTTTGAAGGCCCACCAGGTTTGCATTCAGTTCAGAACAAGACTCTCTTTGCAGACATATGTTATGTATTGGTTTTAACTAAGCCAAAAGAATTGATGGGCGGCATTGTTTCTTTGCTGCGATATTGAAGGGGAAATGAAATGTTATAGTGACATGACAAAGATATTTCTGATGTTTCTATATTTCTCTGTTTAGCTTTGGCATAATGGAAAAATGAAGCAAAACATACGGACTTAATAATTGCCTATTTAGATGAAGTCAATGGAATGGACGACTAAGCATTATGTCCTGGGCCCCAAATACCTGTTTGGTTCTGGTGGTAACACAGTCTGCATCTTGAACGTTGAAATGTGACATCTTCAGCATAGAATTACAAGATAATTGTTGGAGGACCATACAGATCTAAAATTATTCGATTTCTTTGTTAAGAATGAGGATGGAGATATGGTGAGATTTAATTGCTGCGAATTTGGTCCAAGTCCATATAATTTTTTCCAATTTTTTTTGTGGATTTAGTTCTTCAAAAGTTTAGGAAAGTTAGAAGATTCACAGACAACGATAGTTTCTCGCTGAAGTATTCTGACAGAATTGTTCTCTAGTTTGTATGTATACTGCACACAAACAGGTACGCTACCATATATTTGATCTATCAGATCCACTATGGAGTTTGTCGTTGAGTGCGTCTCTGTCATTTTATGTCCTATTCTAGGTCTCCAGGCTTCGTATTCTTGTATGTCCTAATCAGGACTGGCTGTACGCTGTATGCAATCTGTGGCCTTGGGGTTTTGTTTCATTTGATTCCTTAGGAGCTGAGTCCTAGTTTAAAACCTTATTACTGCTCAAAGTAGGTTTTAATTGGTGTCTTAGCTTTGAACCTGTCAGAAAATGGTTTAGACACTTGATCAATGCCTGAGATTGCCTTTCAAAAAATAATGCCCGAGATTTACCAGCATTATCTTCAATTAAATCATATGAATCAAAATTCGACCAGTGCAGCTAGTGTTTCTGCTCACAATTTCTTCATTGTTAATGTACTTCCCTCATAATGTATTTTCCATTTCAGGTACTGGTAAGACATCATGTGCTCGTGTAATAGCTAATCAAGCGGTATGTTTGGCAAATTAAATACACTCTGATTATTTGTCTCTTGCCTTGTCATACATTTGTTTTAGCTTGTTTTCCTTGATTGTTGTTTCTTTTTGGTTAGCAGTTTTATGGAGAAAAATGGTTTGCTACTTTAGAACTAATTGGTAAAAAGTAGTAAAAAGAAAACAAGAGCCAGTCAGTTGGTAAAGCATCTCCGGCCCTTATTTTTTCCCCTTCTCTCCGAACCAAAATCTGATTAAAACCTCCTAAAACCCACTTCAGTCTTTGACTCAAACTCATAGCAATTGAGCTCTACTCAAATTTTTTCTCAAAACAAGGGAGCCTCAAATTTTAACTCAGATTTTACAAGGCCATATCCTCCCTCTTAAATTTACAACTATGCCATTACCGTTCACTCAATTTATGCTTAGATTTCGGTCTCCCCTTTGCTTCATACCGAACGAAGCTTTTTCAACATGCATTTAGTGTATTTTATGTCTTGGATGTCAATGCAAATTTGTACTGGAACGGGGCAGCTAGTTTATGCTTCATACCTTAGAATGCCTCACACTTTGTTAACATTCGGTAGCCATAAGGGTTAAGCCATTAGGAACGAGCCCAGCTATATCAAGCTTTGGTAGAGACTAGGGATATATAGTAGAGACTAGAGAGCAAATGCAAACACACACACAATAGAGCACACATGAAGCAATATAGATATGAGAACGGATGTGCATAGAGACTTGAAACCAACGCCTTGAGAATTGAGCTTGATATGTCTATGAAAGCCGAAGCTTTTGAGGCCATTAGTGCTTGGACATTAGGTGTGTTAAGATTTTTGTACTCCTCAAATTATAGGTATGTCACGATCATCAATGTGTACTTAAATCATTTATATCTGTTAAAAATAACACACATCTGATTTCCCATGCAGGGTGTTCCGTTGCTTTATGTGCCATTGGAGGTTGTATTGTCAAAGTATTATGGTGAAAGTGAGAGATTGTTAGGAAAAGTTTTTTCCCTGGCAAATGAGATCCCAAATGGTGCCATTATTTTCCTAGATGAGGTACCCATTCAAATAAGTCTCTCGCTTCTTTGCCAATGCAATACATGTGATAATGTATCTCCAGCTTTCATATCTTGTTTGTGTTCTGATTTACAGGTTGATTCTTTTGCTGTTACTCGTGATAACGAGATGCATGAAGCTACACGTAGGATTTTATCAGTGTTATTGCGGCAGGTATAACAGCCTCTTAGCTTTTCATGCGGAAATTAATGTACTAAGTTCCCATTACTTGAAAATTCGGATGGCTGTTCTTTTCCCCCAGTTTGTAAATCCTCCATTACTTAAGACCATTCGCGCTTTTCATAATATTTAAATTACCTGTACTCCTGTAGTGATTTGATGGCCTTCACTCGACAAACGATTTTCTGCCCTTTTGCATTTAGTATTAGTCTCTATTTTGATATACTTGTATTTCTCTGTTTTTCATGGGCTCGGGGTACTTCTAAGTAAAGAAAGATCATAGAGCACCATTCTATGTAACAGAATTAGGCAGTTTTCCCTGTGGACTTGGCAAATTAAACCTCTTCTGGTGCAGATAGATGGATTTGAACAGGATAAAAAAGTGGTGGTCATTGCTGCAACTAATAGAAAGCAAGATCTTGATCCTGCTTTGATTAGGTATACACGTGAACATTTTCCTTAAAATGACAGTTATGTGAAGAATTTAATATATGGTTACTAACACATCTTCCATTGATTTTTGTCAGTCGATTTGATTCTATGATCTTCTTTGGCCTACCTGATCAGCAGACCCGTCAGGAAATAGCAGCTCAGTATGCAAAGCACTTGGCGAAATCTGAATTAGCTGAATTTGGTAAAGTTACAGAAGAGTAAGTTTCGTATATCCCATCTATATATCTCGATTCTGCAATTACTTGGGTGAATTTGGAATACATCCGTAACACGGTAACACACGCCCCCCCCCCCCCCCCCCTCCCGCGGGCTACGTTACGAGTACTCCCAAAAGCTTAAACCGTTAGAAAAGGGCCCTACAATTTATATCAAGTCATCAACACCCTCCCCACGTGCAACACATGTAAACTTCCAGACAGAGAACAAAGTAGAATGCAAAGGGGAGAAGAATAATGCAACAGAGGACGAATGCAAAAAGAGACTTGAACCCAAGGGCATATCAGAATATGATACCCTGTTAAGTTACCAGTAGTTCCAAAAGCTTAAGCTGTTAGGAAAAGGGCTCAACAATATTATATCAAGCTATCTAACACCACCTCCTCCTCCTCTCTCTCTCTCTCTCTCTCTCTCTCTCTCTGGTGGATCTCTTGTCGAGCTGTGGGGATGGTGAATTATCAGGATTCATGCTCTTATGTAGCCACTGTTCATGTTTTTGCTATCCTCAATTCAAGTTTTACTCTTCATGCCATTGGTGTGCAAAATGTATTCTACTTGATTGGTATCCAGGAATGTCTGATTGAATGCTGTTGCCATAGAGGACAGCCAACTATCAAAAATTGCATTTTTGTTTTTGTTTTCCATTCAATTTATATCTGTTTTTAAATCTGTTATTGTTTCTAACTCGTTTATGTGTGTGTGTGGCCGTGTGGGTTGTTTCTCGTTCTATTATCTGGACTTGCTGCATTCAGAATGTCTGGAAGGGATATCAGGGATGTCTGTCAGCAAGCAGAGCGCAAATGGGCTTCTAAGGTAACTGTAAACAGATTTCCTGATAATTTTTTTCTTGTGACCTTGCTAACTAATCCCAATGACTGATAGATCATTCGAGGCCAAGCACATAAAGATGGAGAAAGTGCGTCACTTCCACCTCTCCAGGAATACACCGAGAGTTCTATGGACAGGCGGAGGGCTCTACTTAGTAGGCTTTCAGACCCAAGTGACCGGAAGCCTGCGGTGAAGAAACCCCAGCTGGACTTGGCATGAGGTACTCTCGAATTGCTTCATTCTTTTATTAGATATCATATCGAAGAATGAAAGTCCGTTTCATTTTCATAAAAGCAATCGAGATCTGTTTCACAGGAGACAAAAAGGAAACAGTGGACTCTCTTAATAGCAATATTTCCGCCTACACATAATGAGACACAACAAAACATGTCAAATTTCTAGTAGCTATACAGGAAGATTCCCAAATTCTTGATTCTTATATAACATATGGTAAGAAAATTGCAAGGTCAGAAGGCTCAACTTTTGGGACTCAATTTTGCTGACCTTTTTCCTCTTTTCCTGTTTTTTAATGGCAGATGCTTGTGGTTGGGGGGGATAAAGCTAAACAGATTAACGGATCGGTTACTTCAGTTGGGTTCTCTTTGAATCTCTCATTACTAAAGTAATAATGTAAATAAAGTAATTGAATCGGTAATGGATGATATTAGATGAAGAATTAGGTGCTGCCGATCCAGAAGGTGCCTATGAATCCCAACTTGGCTGGATACGCTGGGCAGATTTGGTGCTGCTAGTGCTGGATATGCTCTTGCCTAAACTGCTACATTCCTTGGCCTTTGGTAATTGGCCTGCATTGGTTTCACCGTAGCTCATTTACTAACAGAAATGCAGTTTGTACTTTTGACCATTCCGCCGTGTTCCCCAGAATCATCTTTCTGGAGATTGCGCAAGTCCAAATGAACTCACTGACGCATTGGTCATCTTTGGTGCCGCTCAATGTTGATAATTGCATTATGAAAGTTGAGAGAGAGAGAGAGAGAGAGAGAGAGAGAGAGAGAGAGAGAGAGAGAGAGGGGATGATGTCAATTGAGCCTTTGTTTGGTCCCTTGTTTTTTTTTTTTGAGGTGAAATGGATTTTTTTTTAAATCGGCAAATTATTATGTTGAAGAAAAATCGGCAAATATTGTAGTCATCTCAGTATGGTCAAGTTTCTTTAGCTTAGTTGAGCTAGTCCTAATTTTCCGAGAAACTTGCTTATCGTCAAGGATGATCATGATTATTTATAAAGAAAGTCTGGCGAACAGATTTTTTTTCCCCCTTTTATAAATGGATATAGGTGCTTACATGTATCCAGTTTGATAGTCTTGGATTTGCGAGGAAAAATAATGAAGACAAATCCTGATTCAATTTTTTTTTTTTCAACTGCAAAAGGGTGGGAGAGGGCAACCAGCAACCCCCATTGGCGCGTGACCATAGGGGTTCCCGACCCACTGTGGAATGTCTGGTTTCAGCCATATCTACAATCCGAAAGGACACATGTCACCATAGCACCACCTACTTGGTGGGACTCGAGCCTTGTCATATCATGTACGGGAGGGAGGAGCACTTAAGTCCACTCACCCTTGCCGTCAAGGCTGCCACCTTCGCTAGTAAATCTTGATTCAATTGGTTTGTAATTTATATTAAAATAAAGAAAGAGTTTTCATCGTCATTTGAGGACTAGGTTTGGGACAAACACAAATATTTGTACCAATAATGGTACTAACTCTCTCTCACGTGGAGTTTACGTGAGTTGTGAGTCCTAAAAAATTCCATGTGAGAGAGTGTTCAATTGTTTGTGCTTATATCTTTTTTCTTTGTGGACTTCAAAAAACATTTAACTAATTGTTTGTGATCGGGTAAAAATAAAATATTATGTTTATGAAGTACTCCCGTCACTGGGCAGGAGCATATCCCTGTTGTGAAAGTAATTGATGAGCCAATGGTTAGTGGGGTAGTTGCTCGGAACCCCTTCAGATGGAAGATGATTCTACTTCGCTGGCCAATTGTATATCAACTGTTTCATTGCCTGATTCTCATCATTTTTGTTCTGAGGATGTCTCGTCTGGTAGGGTTGGGAAGAATTTTTAGGACACTACTGCAGGCATTAGAAACTTGCGATCTAAGAGGGTTATGGCTTTGTGGCAGTATCAATCGGAGGTCTGTGGCCCCTTTTCAGTAATGCAGCCTGGCAATCGGAAAAGGAAGAAGGTTGGCAGGGTTAAAGTGGGCGGCTTTCACAATAACAATAAGGCTTTGAACAACCCCATTGGGATTAAGAGGAAAGGGAGAGAGTCATTGAAGATAGCTATGGCGACCCTCACACCTTCCGTTGCCCTCAACACCGTGCTTTTCGTTGACTAACTTGTGTTTGTGTGCCTTATCTTCTTTGCAGGTGTTGTTTGTTTAGTTGGCGTTGAGGGCATGTTTGCGCTTCATGTTGTCCTTGTGAGGTGTTTTGTTTGGTTCTTTTTTTGGTCTGATGGTTTGTGTTTGTTTGCTTGTATTTGGGGATGTGTGGGTGTTTGATCTTGTTGGTTTGTACTGACTTTGTCATCGGGCCACATGGCAAAATATGAGGTCTTTTGTCTGTCATCGTCTTTGTAATCGTTCGATTTTACTAACGGATATCTTATGTTTCTTGGTTAAAAAAAAAAAAAGTCATTTGTGGACTTCAAAACAAAATTCAAATTATGTTAACTGGTAGTGGAATTTTGACCCCTTAAATCAGAATTTATAAAGTGAGCTCGTTAGACCCACAACAGTAAATAATGCACTCGTACAAAAATAATTTCTCGACTCCAAATGAAGTCAAAATTTGTACTGCCTCCGTTCTTAAAATACATTTTCTCTCTCGTCATTTTTCAAATAAAAAAATAAAGTACTTCCGTGTATTATTTTTTGAATTTTTTCGCACTGAATTAAATTACTTGTCGAGTACTTTAATTCGGTGCGAAAAATTCAAAAAATGATACACGGAATAGTCTATAATTAAGTTGAAAATCGAAGACGTGACAGTTTATCTTAAATGTAATTTCAATTTTGATGTTATATTCCGTTAAGACTTGTACCTATGTATTTTGTTATCAAAATCACAAAATGGTTAAGACTTGTACTATTGTTATTAATCAAGAAATTAACATTTTTATCAGTTTAATAAAAAAAATTTCAAATAACTGATAATTAACACGTCCGAAAAATCGGAGCGCTACACATGGCCTGTTTCATACTCCCTCCATCCCAACTCCGACAAAGATAGTCTCCTACGAAACTACGTGCAATTTCAACCTAAAAAATAATATACTTACAAAAATAATTTCTTGAGTAATATGGATCTTATTTGATAGATCTTTTGAACGATGCAAAAAAAAAAATTATTTTAGTAAATACATTAATTTTGTAGTTTGAAAATTGCATATAGTTTCATGGGGACCATCCTTGTGAGATGGCGGGTGTATTCCATTAACAACTTACTTCCTCCGTTCCAAAATAATAGTCCACTAAGAAAAGTCATGTCATTTTTCAAATAAAAAAATGAAATTCAACCTCGAAGTGAGAATTAACAATCCATATGTCATGACTTTTGTCTAAGACTTGTTTGCTATCTTTCCAAAGCATGCAAGGCTTATATATTGAAAGACTATTCATTTCTAATTCTCCATGACTACCACCAATGACCTCAAATCGTTCTTCTTCATTGTTACCATCAACGGCCTCATTTGGATACTCATCATAAACGAGAATATCTTCAAAGTTACCTCCAAAGTTTTCTTTGGGACACTCATCAAAGATTGAAAAATCTCAAATCCATCTTCAAACTCTCCTTTTGGAAATTCATGAAAGATTGGAACATTATCACATCCTCGCAACATGGTTCTCTCACCTCCTCAACAGCTATCGCAAATACGCCCATTCAGGTGCATGAATTCATCACCACATTCATTCCTATAGATTAGGGGGTATTTGGGCGACACCTTTATCCCATTTTCAACTTCTTCGTTTTCTAATTTTGAATGTGTGGGTGACCAAACCCAATACTCATTTCTTCAAAACTCATTCTCCAAATTCCACAATTGAGGCCGAAAAGCAAATGAGCTCAGAGGAGCTTTTCGGTTTCTACTTCTCATTATGATTTTCTCCTAAAATTCTACTCTCCCATTTTACCCCATAGTCTTCTATTTTTGAAAAACATACTTTCCGCACATTCCCTCTCTATATCATGAAAATGACATTTTCTTTTTCAAAACTGTCCAATACTTAAAAGTGTAAAAAATAAAATAAAGAAATGATTTTTGCACTTCTTTTTCTACAAGTGCACTCTAAAATTTGTCTTTTGGTGTACCTTCAAAATTATAGGGGAATGATTTTCACACTCCCCTTTTAGCCATTCACACTCCCTTTTTGTCTTTTTCTCATGTGAAATTACTATATTACCCTTACATCTTGAATCATTTTTTTCATGTGAAGGGCAATATAGTAAT
>JAXBDA010003339.1:0-35308 GCA_036023075.1 Gaultheria prostrata | reverse complement strand
CCTTTTTTGGAGTTTTAGCCATCTTTTTTTTTTTTTTTGGGGGGGGGGGGGGGGGTGGGGTGTTTTGGAGTTTTGGGGGATCTTTAGGCGTTTCTTGCTCTAGTTTTGGTTGGCTCTTGGGTGGCATTTTTCGCCAGTGTGTCCTTGTCATGTTAATCTTTGTTTATTTTCTTAAAGATTAATAAATTTTTTGCTTAGCAAAAAAAAAATGCAATACTTATGTAACATTATTAAAAAAACTCCCTATCAATTTGGTGATATGTATTTTCATGAGATTATATGTTGCCTCATTGTTAGCTTGACCAAGAATATTACAGGATTACGATACTGAGTTTGCGCATGTTTAGAAGTTATGGATCGCATGTAGCTTGATAAAAAGATTTTCATAAAATATATACATTAAAGATGGGGAATGCAGATATGATATCTAAGAAGAGAGCTAGCTAGCATGTCTTAATAATTATGAGCCCAAGAGATCAAGCAATTAATTTTCCAACGTGTAAAAAAATTATTAGCCCTTAATACCCAATAATAAGGCCATGTATGTCTGCTATATAATAACATGCTTGCTACTTAGATCGCAATAAGCTTCAAGAATATTGTGATACTATATGGTGGAAAAGAGGTTTAATCATGTTCGGATTATAACAATAAATGAACGGTGGAATCCATAATGGGCGGTGGTGGAAAACCCACCGTTTCCATCACCGGTGGAAATAATTTATTCTCTAGCAAATATTGGGTGTGGGTGCTTTGGCAAACGGAAAGGCTAGGTACCCAGAAAGGGTACTCAGAATTTACCCAGAATGTGTAAATCAATGGCCCAGATTTACTTCAACTGAATCTGGGCCATTGATTTTCAAATTCTCGGTAAATTTTAGGTATATTTTCTGTGTTTGTAGCAGTGCTGCTTGGCAAATAAGTATGTTACCCAGGCTTAATTTTTTTGTCTTTATTCAAATTTTTTTTCTGCATTTCTTAATTCGCGTCAAATTTTTGTGATTTTTTTTGTAAGAAGAATTGAAAAAGTAGAAAATTATGATCCAAACTTAAAATTATCTTTGAATAAAAACAAAAATAAGTCAAAAAGCCAAATTTTTTGGCTTTATTCAAAAAAATTGAGTTTGGATCACGATTTTTTACTTTTTTAATTCATCTCATCGAGAAGAATCAATAATTCACAAAAGTTTAATGCGGAACTAACAGATGCAATTAAAATTTGAATAAAAAAAAAAGCCAAATAATAAACCTAAGTAAGTCCTACTTACAATAGTAAGTGGCTAAAATCACTTTGTGACTATAATACATCAATTTGAGTCATGTAATAAATTTATCTTAGGCAATTCCATCCAATCGCGAATAATTTATTTCAAAATTGGTTGTATTTTGCTATCTTCGTCCAATTTTAATGTACTCGTGGATACTCAATAGTCAATACTACTATTTTAGTCATATTATTATATATTGTTCAATTGCATGCATGTGCTACATTTATTAGTCAGTTCGAGAATTGTTTTATAGTGACATTTGTGCACTATAAGGTACTTCCCAAAAAAAAAAACCGCTTGTTTAACCCTATTTCTTTAGAACTTGTAATTCTTGGTAATTGTTGTTTGGATGCTTTGTGTAAAGAAACATGTAGCTTACATTTGTTTCCACATTTAGTGTGTAATTACACCACCGTAGTCCTCATAATTCTGCCACAAAAGACTGAGAATTGGATTGGATAGTAACTATTGTGCACCACCACCATCCAGACTATGCGTGAAAGGCATATCAAACCTGCACTCAACGCAAAAATGTTTACCTTCGGCTGACTGTCCTACAACACTCTTAAAATCGGAAAAACCATTTCCCCCGAAAACAATAAAACACTCCTAATATCGAAAAAACGATTGTTAATTAAAATCTTTTTTTTGCTCTCCCTATAATCCTCTAGGGTTTTCTTGGTGAACTGTAGCTTATATATGGAGGGTGGGACGAGTGAGGTGGCGGACCAAACGTGACAGTGCTGGGTGAAGCAATAATGGCGGCCTCGTTTGATTCAGGAATTAGGCGCCTGGGACTATGCGCGCCTAATCCCTAGGGATGGCAATGGGGAGGGGAGGGGTGGATACCACTACCTCCATCCCCAATCCCCACCCTCATACCAATCCACATCCCCGCTCCAATAACCACTGGGGATTTTTTTTTAGTCTCCATCCCTACCCCAATGCGGGGAACGGGGATCCCCACGGGGATTCGGGGATCCAAAAATTCGTGTACAAATGAAGACACATTTAACCAAAACAAAAGATAAGCAAGTGGTTCTGTTGCCATCATATGCATATAATCGTCTAACCATTATATGGTTTTTGACACTTGGCTGTTGTCTTCTACTCAACACCAATTATACTAGACTACAAGTAGACGACTATGTAGGGATGGCAATTTCATCCAAAACCGATGGATACCCAAACCAAACCGACCCTATCGGGACGGTTTTTTTTATCTTTTCCTACCCATGGGGCGGGTTTGGTTTTCAAGATATGATACCTGGCAGGTTTGGATTTGGGTTTGGTCTTAGCAAGTATTCGGCCAAACCCAAACCGATTCATATGATTACTTATAGGATATATATATTATGTTATATTATATTTTTATATATATGTAATTCTAATTTTTCAATTCATAACTTTTAGTGACTTTTCATTTCATCTCCCTCCTTATTCCTCTCAAATCCCTTAAAAATCTCAAGATTCTCTATAGGAACTTGAAATCATTAATTGGTTGTTACTACTTTGTTATACCCACCATGACATTATTTATGTTCATTAATGAAATGAATATTAATGCGGGTTTGGTGCGATTCGGATAAAATTCAAATCCATATGGTTTGGTTATGGGGCACTAAAAATCATAACCATTGGATATAGGTTCGGATTTGGGTATAGATAAATACTTTGGATTTGGGTATGGTAATCGTAAAACCCGGTCCAAACCAATCCATTGTAATCCCTACGACTATGGTGAGTGTGGCATGTGGAAGAGTTAGAGACGAGATGTGGGGGCGGATGTGAAGAGTTAGAGAGGGTATTGGTATTTGGTAACCCTAAATCCCTAACTTTTACAACTTATCCTGAAAAAAAAAAACTTATAATTATAAACTTATAAAATATAATATAAAATACTATAAATGGGGAGGGGAGTGAAAATACCATCCCCTACCCGATCCCCGAATTTTTTTTAAAAAACCCCCATCCCCCATTCGGGGAGGGGATGGAGCGGGGAGGGGCGGGTCGGCCGAGATTGTCATCCCTACTAATCCCACATTTTCCCTTGTTTGGTTCCCGAAAACGCGTTGAGATTACTAATACTCGGACTAAACAATACGCTAATGAAAACCCCCCATATTACAAATTTGCCACGCAAATGTCAGAGAGTGCAGCGACTTGTTCTCTTCTTCTCCGTTCACGCCTCTCTCTTCCTCTCCAAATCGCAGAATGGCTCGTGACTCATCGAATTTTGTGGATCGTTATGGTAACTCGTTGCAATATGCTCTAGCTTCCAATCTATTTTCGTGTAAATGTTTATGCATATATTCCAATTTGATTGAAGAATTCGAGTCTGTGATAGGTTATGATTTGCTTCTTGGATCCATTGCTGCGTTTTACGTCTTTATGGTACCTTACACTAAGGTCGAAGAAAGCTTCAACGTTCAGGTACTTTCGTTACCCTATCAAAATCTCAACATCTGTGGTTTTCTTTAGTTTTCTTTGGTAACTAAACTTACTGCTGTATTCGTCGAGTATTATTAATTCAATCGGGTGATTCAATTTATTGGAGTTCTCTTTGTCAAAATCAAACTAACTATTCTTTCTCGCTTTAGGCAATGCACGACGTTTTGTACCATAGGCATCACTTAGAAAATGTAAGTTTGATTCTCTGTTTCTTTGATTTTTTGTACTTTGCTATCTTGTTGCGTGGTAAGTGAATTTTGAACTGATTCTTATGTTGTTTGTGATATCAGTATGACCATTTGGATTTCCCTGGAGTTGTTTCGCGGACTTTCATTGGTAAGTTTTGCCTTTAGTTTTATGGGTTCTTCTATTTTTTATTATTATCATATATTAGCAATTTCTTTATCATGGCGTGGAGACCTGTCTGGAGAATTCAATTCGGAGTCGCCACCTGGGTTTTAATGGATTGTCCCCGAGGAACCGAACTTGAATGACTCTCGTGCCTTGTTTTGGAAAATGTTTTATCTACTAGTTTATCGTCACCGTAATATTTTAGGTTAGGAAGGTCGGTTACGAGAGGGGAGGGTTTTATGGCACCCCCTCGCCCGATCCGAAAGTTGGTCTCTAATTATTGTTCGTGGTATTTTAAAATGTTTATGATTCAACCTTTTTCACATAAGTGGGATGGGGGAGCGACAAATAAGGATTAAAACTATAACACGTAAGGTGGATACTTGTGCAACGTGGACGAAGTGACTGTTTATGATGAGTTCATGGCATGAAATGCATCAACACATGATATATAGTTATATACAACATTTTACATGATAGAAGATCTACACATTCTAAAGTAACTGATAAACAGTAACCGAATCATGAAATATATGAAAAATGGAGAGTTGGAGATTGTTTGCATCAAAACTAAGCTGTCTACTGCCACTGATCTGAGTGCTCGGACGGACCACCTGAGCGCTCGGGTTGTCTTCCCTTGTTGCTTCTGTTTTTGGTTTCTTTCCTCAAAAATAGCACTATATTGTTATGGTTATCATGTTACCATGTCCGGAACTCTATTTTTTCAGTACCAATAAACTTCAAAAACTCAGTTTTAATCCATCATATGAACTGATCAGATGACAAACAAACTTAGTTTTATCAGCAAACAGTAAGTAAAATGGCTGAAATGGGTCTTGAACTTGATTGGAACGAATAACAGAAAAATGTGAATAAAGGTGACTCGAGCACTCAGATCATAATCTGGGCTATGAGGTTCTAAACCCCATTTGGTGTCACCAATTGGTCAAATATCACCCAGAACCAGTATGAGGAACTGGCTTGCGGGTATTGGCTCCCCTCAGGTTGCAAAAACAGAATACTTTTAAAAGTATTTCTACCTTTTAGGGCTTAAACAAATGCTCTTGGTTGAGGCTTAGGTAAGGGGAACTACGAACTGAGTTCTTAAGAGAATATATGAACTGACTTAAGGTGAATAAGCTAGAACTTAGCTTGGATGGTGGATTTTGCAATATTTGATGGGTTTTTTTTGGAAGAATCCAAGTATGAAAGGGACTTGGTGAGGATGTTTGAAGATATGTAATTGTTTGTTGCAGAGAGTAGGATGCTGGGGTATGTAGCAATGGAGGAAGCTCTATTTCAGAGTGATGGAGTGTAACCCCGAAATGGAGGGTAAAGGGGAGTTTAAATAGGGAAATTTTGGAGGGAGTTAGTGGGATAGGAGGGCTTGGGTGATGGTTTCGGTCTAGGTGGAGGTCTATAGGGTGTGGTGGAGTGCTCTTCGGGGAGAGAGGGAGCCTCTACGTTGACAGCGACGCAGGGGAATCCCATCATCACGCCTGAAGATACTCTAAAAAAGATGTGCCCGCACAGGCAACTTGAGCGCTCAGGTAGTCGCCACTTGAGCGCTCCAGTCAAGCTTTGACTCGAGCGCTGGGGTCATACCATTCGAGCGCTCATGTTGTTTGAAGGGTTTTTGGTGTTTTCTTGGAGTTTTGGGGGATTTAAGAGAATTGTTCAAGCCCATGCACTGTTTTGTTTTTACTATATCTCGTCATTGGGAATGCCTAAGAGATGTTCCCGGGTCTAAATTGGGGTGTCTACAAATGGTTAGATGAGATTAATCATGGGAGATTTTCTAATCAAAGTTGTCCATGCCTGCACCTCAACCTATACATACAAAGAATAAATCTGGTGTGCCCCCAAAATGTGTCTATTTGAGTTAGTCTACTTGAACCTTGTGATTCTTGTGATATTGGACAACTGGAATAAAACAAATGCAAGACTAGTGACATTGAGTGTCACTTACCTTACTACGAGTTCGTCATGTTTTAGCTGGGTGTACCTTTGTTGATAATTTTCTAAGTTGAGGATCTTGCTAGGCTTTGTGGAGATGAAAGCGTAGTGGTGGATTTAGAAATCTGGCTTTTTCTTTAGTGGAGATGACTTCGATATATTTTGCATAATACGCTTGGGATGGCGAGAGCAGGGCCTTCTAGGAAAGATTTGTAGGAGCTGAGATGGAGGGAAACCACCGGAAGTGGCAAATATGGGAGCACTGGTCGTCTCAGATAGGGGACAGTGAGTGGTAGCCTACAGGCAGCATCTGAGTTGCTGGAGAAAGGAGTTGGTTCATTTCCCTTGCACACATGGAGGAGCAGAAAGAAGTTCTGAGTTTTTGGAGGGAAGGAGTTGGTCAATTATCCTTTCCATGAATGGAAGGAGTTTTCCAGTGAGGAGCAGGTCGAAAGTCTTGAGTTTTTGAGGCAAGGAGTTGGTTTCGACCATCCAGAGGTTTCTGAACTACCTATACCGTCCATTGTCCGGCATTAGGGATGTACAATGGTATGTATATTCAGCCTTGGAGACTGTATCAAGGTGCTGTACAGGAAAGGGGTAATTCACCTTTGATCTTTCCTTCTTGTGGAGGTCTCTCTCTCTAAGAGGTCAAGTCCCTCTAGGTAGGATGGGTAGAGGCACATTGACGAATCCTAAGTCTAGCCTCCAAGTTTTCCCATTGGGATCCCGGGCTGCCCCATGAGCGCCCAACCTTGAGAGGATTCTTACCCTCTTCTCATTAGGTTCTTAGCATCAGGTTGCCTTTTGGAGACCAAGTGTATAAATCTGAGGAAATCAAAATAGGCTACTTGGTGCAGGCCTTACGGTCAAGGTCTCTTGAGGGGCATGCCAAACTGGGACAAGCGATGTCATGGAGGGAGTGAGTGTCTTAGTCTTGGAGGGATAAAGACAGGAGAAAACATTGTCTGAGGGAATCTGTTTGTCTGAACTGAGAGTATTTATTACATCTCCCCTTATTTTCTTTTACTTATGGTATTATTTCATTTGCCTGTCCATATCCATTTTTCTTCATCCAGAACGTCTTTTGAGATTCTATTTTTAAGTACGGTATGGTAAGCCATAACATTCGTAGATCGCTAATGCAGTGTTGCTAAGAGGATGAAGTTCAGTTGGTTTATTGATGATAGTGGTAACAAGGCCAAAGTTAAAATTTTCAATGACTAGAATGCAGTGTTTTGATAAGTTCAAAGTTGGTTCATGGTGAATAATATCTTTCTTGTAGGTGCCATCGTTGTATCAATTTTGGCATCTCCAGTAGTATCAGTGATGAGTTTGTTCCACTTGCCAAAGATTTATAGTCTCTATGCAGGTAAGTCAGATGGAAGGTTGGGCATGGTTGTATGACGTCTTTTATCTCAGATATATGCCAGTGATTACGTTAATGTGCTGTGCCAAGTAGTCTAAGAACTTGTCAAGTCTCAATTTCGAACCATCATCAGCCATAAAACCATTTCCTACTTATTCGGTTTCATTTTACCTTATGGACTATTAAGTCCAAACTTTGATGTTGTTCAAGCTTTCAAACAGTACCAAATCTGGAACTCCTGCAACTTTTATGTATGCTGGGAATCAAGCCAACTTTCACCCTTTTCCACAGTAAAACTGTTTCCCCCCTAACAGAACAGTAACAACAATTCCTATCTCCGGTAGCTTGAGGCACTAATTTAGTAATCGATCCTACGTTAGTTTTGTAGATCATTTCTGGATCACATTCCCTTGGGTTTAACAATATTGATACTACTAGTTTGGAGAACAGATTATTATCATGAATCGGCTGTATGGACTGGTATTATGTACCCTGTGAATCATGAGCCTCTTATGTATGTTGGCTGCTGGCTCTTAAGATTGTTTTTCTATTATAAAACCATGGGTGCTCGTATCTTCTTTTATTCTTTGTTTATTTTTTAAGTAAGTATGTCTTCTTTCCTCTTATATCACTCACATCATGACTATTTGATCTTTAAGCTTATTTTGCATTTATTTTTGCTGAAAATGACCATTTTTTAATTTTATATTGGTTTGCCTAGTTCGTCTGGTGTTAGGTTGCATTATATTGTGGACAATCAGATATTTTCGTATTCAGGTGCGTGCATAATTTTTTCGTTCAGTTACTTGTCATCCTTCTTCAAACTTCTACGTGTATTCACTTTATTGAGTTCCATTGTGGACTAAAGAGAGGATGGTTAATTCTGACTATTGTATAGGATGGTGGTTAGTTCGGATGATGGGATTAATTAATATCATGGACCATGGTGGTGATACAAGACTACTTGGCAATCCCCCATGTAGTCCCCCATACGCGGGGTCACTCTCTTGTCCCGATATCGACCTTTTTAAATAACCAAGAACAAGGGGGAGGAGAGGGTACAAGTGGGCCCCAGTTCTCCACCTCCCCAAATCAAATAGGGAATCCCTACAATAATCCAACATACCTAGAGTCTGACCCAATTATCTAGAGCTGCTGATCGGTAAGAAGGTGATTCACCAACCCCCCACCTTGCTTACACATACAACACCAGTTACATAAAGTTGCCTTATCCTACGCACGTATTGACAACTATTTTTGCCATGAGCTGTTGTTGGAGGGAAGACAACCTTTGTCCCTTGTCAGCACAGGCTCATGAATCCCTCTCCCAATGAAAGGGACATTCTTTACTGCTGACAAAGCTTCATAGAAATAGCTCATTTTGAAATGGCCAGACCTCAACCTCATCCATCTCAAAACCTTCTCACCTTATTCTATTTGGGAGATGGCATGAAGAAAGTAGGACGATCCTCTAGTTTCCACTTCCTAGTCATTTAGCTCTCTACTAAAGGCAGTGGCCCGATTTTTCTGTAGATCTCCACTGCAATATGAGAGCAATGGGAATGTCTCATCCTAAAGTTCCTTTTTCTGCACCCAACGTGATTCAGGAATTGCACAATTTGACCATTCCTGACAAGCAAAATTGTATGACTCTTGAAACCATTCCAATGTGGTTGGATGCCATTCCAAAGAAGGCTTTTTTTCCCATGACGTTTTGGCATTTGTCAAAGACCAATCCACTCCCTAGGGCATACTTCACTGCCACCACTCTTCTCCATAGTCTATAGGGCTCACAAGCTTATTTTTGTATCCATTTTCCAAACAGGACTTAATAAGAATGTATCTTATATCTTGCCTTTGAGTCAAATCCCTTCTCTAAGTTGTGTATCTCCTCTCTTAAGGCTAATTAAAATTACTCGGCATGCAACAAGTTAACTCAGAATTGATATGGTACTTCTTATAGCATCCCAAACACTTTTTTATCGGGAGCTCTCTTTCTATAAAGTATTACACAGATACTTCAAAGGCTCCTACTCCTAGAGGGTTGATTTTGCCCTTCATTAATGTTTTGTTTGGTGGTGATAAAAAAAGAGCGGATCTTTTGGTTGGGTTTGGCAATTTATTGCTTTTCCGACTCTCTTTATCTCCATATTGTTTCTCCAGCATTGTTTTGGTCTTGTGCTAGTGAAATAATATTCTCAGCATTTGTTGTCTCTTGTTCAGCTTCTTATCTTTAGTGTTCCATTTTTTAGAAGTATTAATCTGAATTACTCGTAAAGCAGATTAGAAAGAAGTTTGGAGGACAAGTTGAAGCTTTCTTTGTGATTTTGACTGGAATCCAGTTTCACGTGCTGTTCTATTGCACACGTCCTCTTCCAAATATAATGGCTCTGGGTTTGGGTAATTACTTAATTCTATTTTACCCTCTAGATGCTCATTGAATGTCTTCCCCCCTGCAAAACGAGATTTGTGCCTCACGCAAAAACTTTTGAATGGTTCTTCAATTTAGGGGAGTATGTTATAACTTGCTCTGCTAATGTCTTTCAAATCATGTAGTCAACCTGGCTTATGGGAATTGGCTGAAGGGGCGCTTTTATGCTGCGTTAAACTGTCTGGTATGTGTACCCCATGTCCAAAACGACCAAATTTTGCTTGAGCTTATCTGCATATCTATATTTTCTAGTTTATCTTTGTGGATAAATGGATGTCTTGCTCTACAGGTTGGGATTAGCTTTTGACTTTTGACTTCCCATGTTAACCTTCATGCATAAACATGTCCGTATTAAAAGAGAAAAGGATAGACAATTTCTGTTCTTGAAGATTCCAATGATTTATGCTTTTCAGATAGACTTACTGTGTCATTCTAGTTATGAAAATATAAACTGTATAGTTAATTGGAATCTTCTTGTTGCTGTTCTAAAAACCTTTCAGCTGTCTGTTTTCTTGTGGTCAGATTTTTGCTACACTCATCTTTAGATGCGACATACTGTTACTGCTTTGCCCTCTGGGCTTAGAGCTTTTGCTGGTATGTTCAGTTGTCATTATTCCTTTATGCTTTTTGTTGCCTTTTGTACTAGAAACATTTTCTGCTCGGTAATGTAACTACATTTGCTCTAACTTGTGAGATACAAATACTAGATGAGTGTTGTTTTATTTTCAAATTCGTATACACCACGTTGTACTGTTGAAGTTTGATGATTATTTTGATCTATTAATTCAATCCATGTGACATGAAGAAACTGAGTCATAGGAGGAATGGACATGTAAAACTTGTTGCAAGACATAACTAATGCTTCAGAAGTATAACAGCCATAATTGGCTACATACACTCATGACTTCTTTATAATGATTGGAAGGAACTCTTTGTTTAGATTCTCGTGTTGTGCGAAATTCACAGCATTCATCCATAGTCATGTTGTGGTAGCATTGTGGTTTTGATCTGCTATACCGACCTAGGAAAGATGCTGATTAAGATGCTGACTAAGTTTATGAACAACTTTTTGTTTATCTCCGTAGCTCTGAAATTTGAACACAACTCCCTAATGTCTTTCAAACCATTAGTTGGGCCATCTACACTTCTTTCTATTGCAATTTCAGATGAAAGACTACCTTCTTGACGTAACGATTCCTTTATTTACCAGATGTATCTACTCTTATGTATCTCGGCCCTTTAATGCATGAAAGATGATTATCTAGAAGGTGCGATAATCATGAGTATACTGATTAAAACTTGAAGGCCGAGATGGGACTGATGCTTGGAGTTTGGTTACCACACTATGGACATCAAAATGATTCAAGAAGTTGATTTAAACTTTACTGATAAAGAAAGGTGAAAAAAAAGTTCTCTTAAAATTCCTTGCCTTTGCATTGTGAACCAGAAAGCACACATCAGTTAATGAATGTTTACCATCAACCTCAACAATTTCTTGTTGGGGTTAGCATTTCCAAATTACATAGGTCTTCGTGTGAAGAACATATCACTTTTCTTCAGTTTTGAGCAATTAATGAATCTTAATGTGGGGAGAGCGGTCACAAAACCAAACATTGTAGTAAGAATATTTTCTCCATCTGAAGTATTAATCCATCAGGGATGACTGCTTGGTCTTGGTTTTGAAACAGTAGATTGGCTTGATTTCATTGCCTGAGTCATCATAGGCTTGAACATTGTGCTCCGCTGTCAAGACTTTTTGTTTTATTGTTGCACCCTTTTCCGTGCTGAACACCAGTTTATATCGAAGTCATTGCCTCATGCATGTATGTGGATAGCTGATATATTGTGGTGGTCAAAACATTTTGTCCATATCAACCATGCTATTATGATGTGTGTGGCCAACCAGTAAATGATCATGGGGAGTTAATTTATGCTTAATCTTCGTTGTGTGGCATATTTTGGAACATTATAATGTTTGCTTTATCATGACTTCCACCTCAGCTTTAGGCTATTCATGTATGAATGCAGACCAAATCAATTTCGTTGTGGAAAGCATTAAAATGCTGCATTGGAACTGCTTTGTTTTCCATAGGTAGGTGGAATAGTTTTCAAAAACTTTTTTGATACCCGTTAATTGCATTTGTCTTCTATGGTTCTCAGAAGTATGTTGGTCACTCGATGATAGAAACTCTATTTTGCCTTTGTATTTCAGGTCTTACTGTGCTGGTTGATTCAATTATGTGGAGGAAGTTCGTGTGGCCTGAGTTTGAAGTTCTATGGTTCAACTCGGTCTTGGACCGAAGTTCTGAATGGGGTGTATCCTTTGTTACCAGAGTTTATACCATACACGTAACTTTATTGTTCGATTAGACTAAGTTTTTAACTAGGTGTTCAAGTTCATAGATTTGGTTTTCTGCATGCATCATGTGTGTCTGAAATGTGTCTGCTCTTTTTGTGTAAGCTTGTGCAGATGTGTCTGGAACTGCTTTATTTCTATTATGTACATGGCCGTATATGTTGTGGCATGCAGTAGAGATCTTCAGGTTTGCTCCTTTTTTTTTTTGGTGGGGGGTTGGAATATGACTGGTTCTGGCCTTTTATTTTTTGTTTTGTTTGTGTGTTCATATGCCATAGGGACTGTTATATATTCATGCTCATAGACACTGTGCCCCCCTTTCGGTGTGTGTTCAGTTTATATAGGGGTTGGGTCCTTTTGGACAGCTTTGTTCATTTGTAAACCAAATGTATCAAGGCTGATGGTTGGAGGGGAGAACGCCAGGTTAAAGGAGAATTAAATTTGGCATTTTTGTTTAGTTGAATAAATGGTTAAGGTTAACCCTTATACCCAGCAGCATTGTCTACTTATTGATACACTGGTCCACTTACCGAAATGGAAATAGTCTTTCCTAGACCCAAAATTTACTTACTTATTCTCTCTCCTATTTGTTACAATAGAGAGAGGACTAACATTACTAACAGTAATTTGCCCTTAAATATAGTATGAAATAAGAATTACAGTGTGAGGAAGGGTTTACTGTTTACATACTTTTGAGAACGATAGATCGAAGACAAAATCCGTTATACACGAACAGTATATTATCATGTTATAACTTTCTAGGCCAAGTATTGTTAATTTGTTGAGGGTTAACTCTATGGTAATCGAGTCAGGTTTAGGGTTTAGGGTTTAGGAAAGTGAAAACTCTTATTACGTGAGAAACATAGGAAAGTGAAAACATAAGCTGAATGAATGAAATAGAACAACCTTGTTCTCTTGCATGCTTATGGTGGCGAGACTTGGCAGTTGGTGATGACTGGACTTAACTTGGATAATGTCTGCATTTAGTGTTACTCTGCACCTCTCTTTTTTCTTTTGCAGTATATTTGATGACCTTGTTGGTCCTGAATGGTTCTAACTTTCTTGCATTCCTTTATTTTTGACATCTCAAAACTTTTATCAAATTTCCATGACAACTTTTGGATTATGTTCACATTGAGTTTGTTCCTCAAAATATACTTTCCAGACACATACCTTGCATTGGTATTTCACTTCAGCACTTCCCCGTTCGTTGCTTGCAGCATATCCTCTCTTTTTGGTGAGTCTAGAAAGGTTAAAAGTTCCGTTTCTTGCCTTGCTAATCTCTTCTCATTCCTGTGTGTATGCTAGTTACTCATTGTGGCATGCTTGCTGCTTAGATTCAGCACCTGCATCCTTTCACATCATGCCCCGTCGTAATTGGTGACAACTATGTTCTGGACCACGCTGCTAGATAGAGAGTGGCGTCTTATTTTGGCAGTGCCTAATATTGGTTTATGTTTCTAGACAAATGCATCGATGAAATATTCTTCTTAGTCCCTATGAAGTGTCTATAGATGCTTCTCATTAGCCAGCTGGCTATCTGTTGTTACAATAGGCATAGAGTTACAACAATAACAGAACCCATCTAGTCCCCAATCATTGGGGGTATGGGCGGGGGATGATTGGAGACGGCCCTAACCTTTGGCAATATGCACAAAGTGGTTGCTCTCAGAATACCACTGAAACAATGGCCCCCATAAACCTCCAAGAACCGAGGAGCTACAAGGACGTTTTGCTGCAGAACCATGCCCCCAAATCAAAGCCAAAAGGCATCAGGGAGGGCAGGCCTAGAGACCCAAATTAATTTCTATGCTCATTACAATAGGCATAGAGTTACATTGCAAAAAATACTTGTCTGAGTTGGTTTTGGCTGTATAACCTTTGTTTATACTTATCTCTGAATGTTCTAGCCTCGTAATTGTTTGTGCTTCTTTTGGTTCAGTGGCATCTTGTTAAAGTTCTATGTGGACTTTAGGTGCATCTCTTTGCAAGCTGAAAAATAATAATCAAAAGCAGATTTATGAAGATAGATGATGGGAATCCAAGAACAAATTAAGCTTGTTTCCTGATTCACTTAATTAAGCTTGTTGTCTTAAATTTTCCAATACCCCGTCCTTTCCTTCTATAAATCCCTTCACAAAGTAAGCTATTTTTGACTGATAGGGTTAAGAAAAGCTACAACTTGGCACCGCCTGAAATAAAAGTTCTGTTTGCGCCCGCTGTGTTTATGGTGTATGCGTGTTACTTGGAATTTCTTTGCAAACAGATGGCTACTTGAATATATTTCTTTCGATAGTGGGACAATATTTTTTCCTTCAATAACGTGACAAAATGTTCTATGACATTGTGTGTTACTTTGGTGTTGATTAACTTCAATCTTTTGACAGTTGTCGAGCTTGAGGTGGAAGTAGTCACTGATATTTTTTTTCCTTCTCCTCCCCTCATTCTCACTTGATGTAACACAATTGTTGCAGCTCGGGGTTTTCCTTGATAGAAGGGTTGTGTTCTACGTTCTTCCAGTTGTTTCATTTGTTTTACTTTACTCCAAGCTTCCACACAAGGTATTGTGCTGCATATTTGAAGTACATCTTCTTCGTTTTTTGCATAATTGAGTTGCATAAGGTCACAGTTTTTTTATGCACACCTATTAATTGTCAGCGTTATCAATGCTGCAGGAGCTTCGGTTTGTAATCAGTTCTGTTCCAATGTTCAACTTATCAGCAGCAATTGCAGCTAGTAGAATGTATGCTGTTCTTCAGCCTAAGTAACATCTCAACTAATTTGTTGGGTATTTTGAAGGACTAGATGAAAATAGGGGCACTCTATGATACATGTTATAGGTGGTATAACATGAGGTGCAATCATTCTTCATAGTCAACCAAAACTATTGCAGAGTGCAGTCCTTAATTATCATATGATAGTGGTGTTTACAGGACCCACTAACCTGAATGCATTTCTGATACGATGGACTGTAGTATTAGCAATGTGGCCATTGAGTGTTCGAGTCTCAGGAACATCGGATAAAGTAGATCTAGTTGCATCATGGTGTGCTATAATGATGCCAACTGACTGGATTAGGTTTAGTTTGTAGATTAGGGCTTCATCATGTTGAATTAGTTATTGAACAAAATTTCAACCTACAAAGCGTGATGACTGGGTTTAATTTTTCCATCACTCGTAAATGCAACCTGTTAAAACTAAAAATGGAGGGGGATTTCAGAGTAATCTTAAGCTATCGATGCAGTTGGTGCAATTATTGCTATATTGAACTTCTTTACGTTCATTTGTAGGGGGTTTTGTTTTTCATAGCTCTGGTAAAAAAAAAAAGAAATTTATGATTCTTTCATCTATTTTGGATGCTAATTTTAATCAATTAACTCTGGCGTTGCTTTCTGCAGCTACAACAACAGGACAAAGAGTTTTTGGAAATTGCTTAATATCATTTTGCTGGGATTGCTCGTGGTCAGGTTGGGCAATTAGTATTTTCTTTGTTTAAATGGATTGTTGTATAGACTTTATGTACTCACTTCTTGTTTTGTAGTCTAGGGTGCACCATCATAACTTTTATGGCATCGTACGGGAATTATCCTAGTGGTTATGCACTGAAGGAGTTGCACAAGAAGGGTAAGCTCGCTAGCTCTCCCCCCCTGACCCACCCACCCATACTGTGTTTGTGCGCACACTCGATTGACTAGTCACGAGCATTCATTTATGTGCTGTTTACTGCCAAATCCAATCGGTGTATAAAACTTCCCAATACTTTATTTACCATTGTCTCTCTCCGTGAAGTACTATAGGACGGAGTCTACAGAATTAGATCATTTGTCTTGTCAACTATTGGTGTGCTGTTTAGGAAGCTTTCTTACTTACCTAGTTGTGTAAGAAAGCTTTAGGAAGGGCCTAGGGCTAGCTATAGGAGGAATCATGCTGCAACTTCTAGTTATAGAACGCACGGTGGGGTTGTGTAGTGTAGAGAAGGACTTCTAAACTCTTTAGTAGGAAAAAGCACAGCTTGAAAAGCTTCACACAAATTCTATATTTTTCTACTTCATAAAATATGAAACAGAGATATTTATAGGCTTTTGAGTAAAAAAGATATACATTGTCACCGTATATGAGACCCAAAAGTATAACAACTCGCAAGACCACCCATAAGTGAAGCTTACCCGCGGACCCCATAAGGGTGTGGGTATCTGGAAGAGGTCACCACGTGGCACTTACCTGCGGACCCCAATATCTGGTGGGTAAGAGTAAGACAAGCGAGCTCTTTTTGGATCATGACCCTCGTGTCATGAAAGCACCCTAGGCCTCATGCACCTCCTCCGTGGTGCCTCCTCTAAGGTACCTCCTCTGAGGTACTCCTAGCTCCAAAACACATCACTACGACACATGATATGCCCAAGGCATCTCCTATCATACATACACTTAATTAGGCTCTCAGAAGCTTGGTGACTCTATACAAGACCCTAGGTCGGGAGCAGGACTTGGGTACCTCTTCGGGACCTAAGGAGGTACGTGGTTTGGTGGCTAGAGTAAACGGATCGTCAAGACTCACCTCCTCGAGGTGAGCTCCACCTTGACCGGCCATAGAGAGAGGGCTCGCCTACGTCACCTGACATCTGACACCTGAGAAGATCTCTATACATGGGAGCTTGGATCGTACCTACCATCTGGCTATGATACAAACCTCCATATATCACCCAACTATCCCATGATGCTGAACTCCAGTTTTGACCATAACACTCAAAGAGAAACTTGTACCCTATTGCACATTAGTAAGGAGAGGCACGCTTCCTTCTCCTCCAAGGTTCAAGGTTCCTATATAAAGAGGAGTTAATGGTTCATTCAAGATAACACATTCAATACCTACCTACTGCACTTGCTCTCTGGTTCATACTCCTAGACTGCCCTAAACTCTCTCTCAGACTGCCCTAAGCTCTCTCCTCCATCTCCGATGGTGTCGAGCCTTTGTAGCGCCCGCCATGTTCTCAGAGGGAATTCTTCCCACACCTCACAACCACAAAGGGAAGAATCGGGGATTACATTGGTACTTTTATCATTGTATTGTGCATATAGTTCTTCTCCACATAAGGTACTCCGAAGCTTCTAAAGAAACATGCATGCAAAGTGAAAACATATATATCCTTGTGTAGGTACATTCGTTATACAAACAGTTATTGCATGATACCAGGAAGAGTTGAGCACTTCTGATGAATTAGTTGAAAGATATGTACTTGAAACTATTCTCGACAAAAAAATAAACATCACTTGTGAAATAGGGAAAACTATGATAATGGCACGAACTGAGAATCATTTGTGTTCCATTATGTCTGGATGTGGACATATAGTTTATAATTAGATACTTGTTAGGGCATCAGCTTGTGCTGATTCTGTAAATGCACTGAACAGATTACAGCACAATAAATATATTGAAGTTGTGTAATGGGACTAACAAGCAATAACAGTCTGTATCAAACCAAACACACAAATATCTACTACCTAGCCAGGGACGACAATGTAGGTATTATGAAGTCTCTCGGCAGGTCCTTTCTTCAACTGTCGACAACCGTTCGTTTATCATATTTGCATGGTGTTGGTATACAAGAATGTATGCATGTGTCATTTCTTCTTTGTAATTTGTGTTTTTACTGACAATTTGTATGATTGTCTTGACAGGCTGTCTTACGAACAATTCAACTGAGAGGTGGATTCACATTGATCCCTTCTCAGCAATGAATGGAATCTCCCGCTTTTGTGAATACGATTTTCCATGGAGGTATCTTGGTTATTCTATAATAGCAGTCAAATCCGATGATGGTTTCTTGAATCCTAAGGAGACATGTTTCAGTATTATAAATGCAATATGCCGAATATCTCTCGATCAACAGAGCTGGAAACATGGCCTGTCTTTGCAAAGTCTTAAAGAGTATTCGAGTCCATGATCAGCTGCTGGTTTCCACTTAATTGTGGAGATAGGGAAATGGTTTTCAAGGGGATTATTTGTTGAACCGCCTACCCCTTAACCAACAAACCCGAACTTGAGTGCGGCAGCATCAGTCTCTGTCATGCAAGCATGCTTTCAAATTAGCTAATTGGCATTTGTAGAAGAAAATATGCAGGGGAACTTTTTTTCGTAGGTTTTTGCTAGAGCTTGTCCTTGAGGTATTTTAATCAAGTAAAACTTGAGATGATGCGCCCATCTTTTATTTAAGGCTTGAAAGTGGAGTTAAAGTTGATTCTTGGAACGAGAAGAATGATCATTTATTTGTTAAGATTGAGTAAAATGGTTTGATTGTCCATTATTCTGGGATGAAATGTTAGTCATATGGAGATCTCCTCTATCTTGAATTTTAGATGACTTGAAGTCATTTGCTATACCTTCAATAGATATGTGTACCTACCTTCAAGACGCAAATTATATTCAGAGCACAAGTAGATAAATGCATACAATAAATGTCTGTAAATGAAGGAAAAAGTGCTTTCTTTCTTTTTTTGTTTGTAGAAATTTCTAGAGTTCCTAGAATATAATGTTAACTTTAGTTGAATTCTTTGGCTAAATAGGTTTCAGTTTATCTCCCTCCCTCTCCTATTCATCTCCTTGGGAAAAAAAGGAAGAGAGGAAGCTTGGAAGATGTCCTGCACCCTTTCTTCCCTGCTCTTTGTTCTCTGCCTGTCTTTCTTCTCTCTTTTGTTTCTCATTAGATCATGGGACACGAATGAGAAGGAAAAGAAAAGGGTCTCACTCCCAACATGATGCAAGAAATTTCGTTGAGACTTGAGACTAGTGTATCCATCGTGGTACAGTTATTTTGATGGCCATCACTGTGTCAGTTTAACAATTTATCAGAATAACTTAGCATGGAATTCTCGTAAAAAATTTCCCAAGTTACAACAAACATAATCTGATTTTTCGCTTTTAAATTTTGGCAGTTGACTACCTGTGGTGCATTTTTTATTTTTATTTTTTATGATAAATTAGTATGTTGAAAAAAAGGTATCATCTGCAGCAAGTTCACAATTATATCTTTGCTGTTGCAGGTATTCTAAAGAAGAAGAGATATCTATTCAAGAATTTGACCGAAGGAATTTCACTTATCTTCTGAAGTGAGTTGTCCATCATATTTTCAGTATCTTCTTTTTATAAACTATGAAACTTAAGATAGCCACCTAAGATTTTTGCTTTAAGTGAACAGAAACTACCTCTCCTCCCCTCTCCTCTCCTCAGGTACTCCAAAAACTAGAGTACCCTCAATCCCTCATTAACTCAGTAACAAAAAGTAAGAGCCCCATACAACAAAGAGGGAAGTATGTGTGACAACGGTTCAGTTGTGCGATGAGGATTTTTAGTATTTGCTGGATGATTGTGGGATGTAGCATCCCACCCACTCGTATCCTCCTGGCAAGAAGCTCAATCAATGCTGCCTTGGAGTTACATGAGAGGTTCTCACATATGATCTGTATTCCTCCCAACAATCATCCTTAACATATTTCCCCAAGAGAGAAAACGAGCCGAATTAATGGGGATGAGTGTTTTAGAGAACCATAATCAAATTAGAAGGATATACGTATGTCTCTGCATGTAGATGTGGAGAGAGGAGGTGGTGGAGGAATTGAACCTTCATATCTCTTGCTTTGACTATTTGCAAATACAGGTACACACACACAAATATAGATACATGTAGAGATAGAGACAATCATCTATTAGTTGACTATATGCAAATACAGCTACACCCTTTCGCTCATAAAGATACTATGTAGAAGTACACACAATAAAAATGTTTACTCCAGACTAGGGGTGTAATCGAGCCAAGCCGAGCATTGGCATGTTCGAGCTCGGCTCGTTTCAAAATAGCATGGCTCGAGCTCGGCTTGAGCTCGAATCGAGCTCAGAAAACATGGCTCGAGCTCGGCTCGTTTCAAAGTAGCATGGCTCGAGCTCGGCTTGAGCTCGAATCGAGCTCAGAAAACAGGGCTCGAGCTCGACTCGACAAGTATTTAAAAAGCTCGAGCTCGGCTCGTCAGGACTCCGTTTTTAATGAACGAGCCGGCTCGGCTCGAACTCGTTTACAATCCCAATCCCAATCTTCACCAGAACGAACCTGAGATTCAACAAAAAAATTCATCAGAGATGTCCAAAGTGACTCCAAATCCAAAACTAACTACTCTGTTAGTGCAAATTCATCAGAGATATCAATATTCTCAGAGTGACTAACTAACTACTCTTCAAAGTGATACAAAAATCCGCAACTACTCTTCAAAGTGAATCAAAAAATTCATCAGAGTTATCAATATTCTCATTTGATGAGAGAATGTGTTCGAGAGAGGGTTTGACTAGACAGATTGAGATTTCTTACCAGATTTGAGGAAGATCGACAAGTAGTTGGCCTAAGAGTGCCATCGGTGTCAGACGGTGACCAAAGGGAGGGATTTTGGGGTCGGCCTGAGAGGGATATCGGTAGACGATGACCGGAGGTGGCGGTAGGTGACCAGAGAGTGAGATCCCAGATGGCGGAGGGTTGCTTTAGGGTGGGCGTGTCGTACGATGGAGATCGCTAGTCGCAGCTGTCTCTCTTTCTCTCTTAATAGGCTAATCGCTATAGTTATATACCCGGCTCGCGAGCTGGTTCGAGCTGAGCCATTCTTAGCTCGAGCTCGGCTCGTTTATCAAACAAACCATAAAATCGAGCTCGAGCTTGTTCATTTAACCTTCGAGTCGAGTCGAGCCGAGCTCGTGAACGGCTCGGTTCGTTTACACCTCTACTCCAGACTTTATTAGTCCACCACAAAAATTTTGGGATGTTTACAAGTGGTTGTCCCCTTTTAAGAGTTGAAGTTGTATGTTTTCACGAATTTGTAATAATTTTTTTTCTAGTTTAGTTTAAATAACTTTCATTGGGTAAAATAGATGGATAGTTTGGCAGATGAAAGGAGGAAAAGCAAAACAACAGAGACGGTATTGAGATGCTATATTTTATATTGTATGGATCCAGATCTTTTGCTTTAGTATGCTGCTAGTTGATGTGAAATGATGCCTATACAAGGTGTGTGTGTTGGGGTAATTGGGTGTCGTAAAATGGCGATGAACCACCCACTGGGTATGCATTGGTCCACGCCCTTCTTTATTTGCGGCTACACTGTCCACGAGGAGAGAGTCTGTTTATGGTATCGGTGGGATAATCTGATTATTCTCATTTTCTATGAAAGGATGTACCCTAGTTTTTAGCTAATCATATTCTTCTCCTTCATGTGATTGTGAGCGTTCAAAAATCAATGCATTACAAATTCTCAATTGTATCTCTTGCCTGTCGTTTTGTCTTTAATTGCCAGTAATCAATCTCTCTCTCTCTCTCTCTCTCTCTCTCTCTCTCTCTCTCTCTCTCTCTCTCTCTCTCTCTCTCTCTCTCTCTCTCTCTCCGTGATAGTGAGCATTCAAACATCCATGGATTCAAGTGTTTATTTGCCATAAGGGGGTTTTCCAGGGTTCGTCTTCAAATTGGTATTCCTCCGATTTCACTGGTAAGGGATTTGCTTTACATTGTTGAATGTCGGATACAAATAACACCGCCACATTTATGTTAATGTACTTCACTGCAGGTCAAAGAGCCCAAAGTGTTCATTCATGGAAATATCAGAAGCAAGGATGTTATGAATGGAACTTGGCCAGGTTGTTCATGACATATTTGGGAAGGGTCCACAGTAAGAGATTGTTCGGTTGAAATTGAAGAGGTCTCTCTCGATCAATCCATCGGTAAATATGTATTTTTGTACATATCTGTATCCAATCGCTAAATCTCATAAAAATTTGTGATTTTGTGGTAGGTTGGAAGGAGACCTTGACTGCAGGAAAGGGAGTTCATCTTCCTACTATTCTCACCCACAGCTGTAATTCATTGAAATTGCTTGCCTTGTCCAGTCAAAAGCTGCAGGGCCAGTCATATGTGAGAGACTGAACTCTGCTGATCAAAAAATGTGAGAGACTGAACTCAAGATTACACATAGATGGATTACTGTATGAACTGAAAACCTAACAAATTGTAAAGAACTTCTGGGAAGTTCCCCCAAGGTACAAAATTCAGCCAAAGAGCAATCGTATGTGGTTTTTGATGACTAATGGACACTTGTTTGTGCTGGTACTTTAAATTTTTCACGTGTCCTCGTAGTTACATCTATGCTGTCTCTTTCGTCAAAGACGATTACTCGTTGATGCATTTGCGGGGTTTTTTTTTTAATCTTCATATGCTTCATAGAGTGAAAGTAGCGTTCATTTGTGCAAGTTCTAGAACAGCCATGCTAGTTGTTACATGTAATACAGCTTGAGTGGCACTGGGAAGTTTGGCTTGTCTCTCTTTGGAACTGAAAGCGATTTTCCTTTTTGCCTTGCTTGGTTCTCAGTTTTTGGACGAAAGACGAGTGAAATTTTGTTTTCCTTGACGGATTTTGAGATCCTTTCATTCCCTTCCTCTTTCCTCCACCCTTGTGAATTTAAGTTGCTTTATTGTTATCTTTCCTCATACTTGTAAAATTATTCAAAATTTCTGTCTTTCATGCTTTCAATTTATTCCCTTCGCAAAATGAAACTAAGAGAAATAATTATCATTAACGAAATTCTCGTTCTTACTTTCCCGTTTTATTTCAATCCATTTCTGGTCTGAGAAAATATTTGGATTCTCACTTCAAACTAGTTTGGCTAGAAAAGATACAGAAAGCTAATTCTTCTTTGTTTGGTTCGCAAGGAAAAAGAAAACAAGTACGCAAATTAGGTGGTATATGTCTTATATCAAGTGGGGTGTTTTGAAGATGAAGCTTACATGTCTTATATCTCTTCAACGTATGAGAAAGGTAGAACTCCTGATGAGGTTGACGAAGATAATAATGGTGATCCATCTGAAGAGCTTATGAATGTGCTACTTAGCAACGGTCTTATTTAGTACTCGCTTTATGCCTGGGCCATTTTTTGGCTCCCGTTTTGACTTGCCGTTGGAGAGGTGCAAAATGGCCTGAGTGCCAATTTTTGGCTTTGGCCAGTGGTTTGGCTCTCGCTGGAGATGCTCTAACTGGGCGTCGCCAGGATTTTATTTTAGAACTCACAGAGTGGCCAATGGCCATAAACAGATTTGACATATTTGCTTTTAAGGCCCTGCCTTTTTATCCCTTTTAGAACTTGTCCTTTTGTTTTCCCTTTCTACCCTTAGGTTTGTAAAAGTTTCCCCACAACTGCCAACCAAGCTTACAGGTTTGAACCCTAAACTGTCACAATACTCACTATCCAAAAGGAAAAGGCTCATTACTCACAATCCAATTTGGGAAGTCATGCTATACTGGTTCGGCGTGAATGCCATCATTTCCTGTCCCCTAAAGGAGTTGAAATTTTTGGCGCGCGGATGAAAAGAAGGAAAATGCAGAACAACAACAGAGGGGGGGGTATTGAGATGCTATATTTCATATTTACTTGCATCTAGACATTTTGCTCGAGTAAGGGGGTTCTCCAGGGTTCTTCTTCAAATTGGTATTCATCCCATTTCACTGGTAAGGGATTTGCTTTATAATATTACATTGCTGAATGTCGTATGCAAATAACACCACCACATTTACGGTAATGTACTTAACTGCATATGAATAGAACTTGGCCAGGTTGCTCATGACATATTTGGGAAAGGTCTAGAGTATGAGATTGTTTGGTTGAAATTGAAGAGGTATCTCTTGATCAGCCCATCGGTAAATATGGAGTATTATATACAATCACGAAATCTCTTAAAAATTTGCAATCTTGTGGTAGGTAGGGAGGATACCTTGACTGCAGGAAAGGGAGTTCATCTTCATACTATTTTCACCCACAGCTGTAACTCATTGATATTGCTTGCCTTGTCCAGCAAAAAACTGCAGGGCCAATCATATCTGACACTGAACTCAAAATTACACAGAGATGGATTACTGTCTGAACTGAAAACCTAACAACTTGTAAAGGACTTCTGGGAAGCACACCCAAGGTACTAAATTTAGCCAAAGAGCAATTGTAGGTGGCCTATGATGACTACTTCAGACGTGTTTGAGCTGGTATTTGAACTTTTGCGTATGTCCTCATTTTTACATCTACGCTCGCTCATCAAAGATGATTACTCGCTGCTCATTGGTGCATTTGGGGGTTGTTTGATCTTCACACTTCATAGATTGGAAGTTGAGTAAACTGTGCAAGTTATAGAACAGCCTTGCTACATGTTACACTGGTTAACTGGCACAAGGCAGTTTGGCTGTGTCCCTCCTTGGAATTAAAAGCGATGGTGTCTTGTTTGTTGGTTCTCAGTTTTTGGACGGAAGGCAAATGAAATCTTGTTTTCCTAACATATTTTGAAATCCTTTCATTCTCTTCCTCTTTCTTCCGTCTTCGTTTAAGTTGCTTTATTGTTTCTTTCCTCGTAAAATTCTGCACAACTCCTTTCTTTCTCTCGTGCTTACTTTTCCTATTTCTTTCGTTCCATTTCTGGTCTGAGAAAATTGTATAGTGCGCATATTCGTGGTAAACATTGGCTCCAGCCCATTTTCCCGGATGCCTATTATGTTGGGAATTTTTTTTGTACGCAATCTTGTGAAATACGAAACTCAACTGAAATTAACATAATTAAGAAGAAATTATAGTCCGAAACTCAACTGAAATTAACATAATTAAGAAATTATAGTCCAGCGTGTGTATGTTTTGGAACTAATTAAGGTTATAATTACACATATATTCACCATCTTATGTGGGTGGGAGTATTAAAGGAGGAAATAGAGTAATTAAGAAAGAAACTGCGACGGAAAGCTGCTTTGTTTGGTTTGCAAGGGAAGTGAATTATCGGTCTTTGATTTCTAAGTGTATAGGAAAGAAAAGAAGTAGGTAAATTAAGGAAAAGAGGAGGCTTGTATGGAAGAAAAGTGTCGAGCACCTTTTTACTTGGATTTTACCAACTAGGAAAACTTTTTCAGGGAGGATCCTAAAAGGACCGATTTACGAAAGCCCTAAAAGGGTCAAGCTGTTGTTTTTTGGGGCTTCTGTAAACCGTCCGTTTTAGAATCCTCCATGAAAAGGTTTTCTCTTTTCCTATTACCTCAAATCACAGCTTTCTTTTGGGATGGAGGGAGTAGGGTAGCCATGATGAGCAGTAAACTCAGACATTGTGAGTTCAAAACTTGGCAATCTCTCGGAGCCAAATTCCAAGATAGAAATCTCTTGTGAATCCCTTAGAACCGACGTAGATAGCATATCATTAACCGGATCGGGGAGCGGAATTGTCGAACTGTGCGTAAGCTAAACATCTTTGACTGTAAACCAAAAAAACTAAGTTGTGTAGCCATATTGACCATTTCTATGAGCAAGGGCTCAGAGATCATCTTATTTAAATTTAGTTTTGAATTCAAGGGAGATGAAGGGAATGAATAACATTTATCGATCCGTTTGGTAATCACATCCTAACGCATAAATTCAGACACAAAACAAACAAGTGATAACAAAGCAGGCCCCATGCCTAATTCCTAGTTCCTACTTTCTTTGTTAACTTTTTAATTGATATTTAATTTTGAGACAGCCAAAAATGGAAAAAATGATCAATATTTTGGGACGATGGAGGGAGTAATTATGAAAAACTGGGTGTTCAAATGGAAAACATTCAAACGTTGGTGGGTGTTTGATATAAAAACCTTACACAAGGAACCCTTTGGCAATTTCGCTCGAACATTCGTCCAACAAAATCCCCAACACCACTTTCACCGTTATCAATCCAAATCCCCCTAAAGATCAAACAACATGCTACTCCAATCCACTTCTCCACACTCTCCTCTCCACCACCGCCACCGTGTTTCTCTCTCCTCGCCTCTCCCTCACTGTCTCTCCTTCCAATCTGGGTTTCGCAACAAGAACCCAACAATTGTGAGGTGTTCCATATCACAGGTTCACAGCTACGGAACAGTGGACTACGAGAGGACCAAATGGACCAAATGGTTCCGTATATGCAAGAGCATTTCCCTGACGAAGGACCTCACAATTAGTGCCGCGAGTTTATTGAACGAGTATGAGAAAGCTGGGAAGAGTTTCACTAAGTGGGAGCTTCACAGGATTATTAAGGAGTTAAGGAGAATCAGGCGTTTCAAGCGTGCTCTTGAGGTATTATTAGCTTTGAAACTTTGTGGTTTTTGTTTTTTGTTTTTTTTTTTATGATTTGGTTGTATCCTGTTTCATGGGTGTTTGTTAGTTTATCTTGATTTTGTTTAATCGATTGGCTTGGTAGATATTTGAGCTGGGTTTTATACAATCTTGATGTTGGGAGAAATATCCAATTGCATTGCTGGTAAAACTTGTTTGGGGTTTTGATGTTTTGGTTGGGTCCTGTTTCATCGGTGTTTGCTAGTTTTTCTTGATTTTGTTTAAATCGATTCGATTGGCTTGGTAGATATTTGAATGGGTTTTATACAGTCTTGATGTAGGAGAAATATCCAATTGCATAGCTGGTTATGATTTGGTTACGTGGTAGTAATTTGTCTTTCACGTTTAATCTCAGAGAAATGATCACCCTCCGTTTTCTCCATTTGCCCTTCTCTTTTTGTATTTAATCCCGTAAAATTATCGAAGTACCCTTCATATGGAAAAAGAGACGGTAGAGAATTACTGTAGAAGTTAGGATAGTTTAGTAATTTCGCGTGAATAATGACAAGAAAAGGGAGTGCATGAGGACGAAAGGGGAGTGCGGAAATCATTTTCTTTTATGGTCAGTTGTATTTATGTTTTTGTGTGAGGTTTTTTTGATAACTCGGGATGCCCGGGCTATCTTTCATGCACCTTACTATTCCCTCAACTAATCACTGGGGACAAATCCTGCTCCAATGATTAAAGTCCCATATGAATTGGTCCAACAAGGATTGATAGCACCCGGGAGGCCCTAAGTCCCAATGTGAACCACTAGGCTAAAGCCTTGGGATTCATGGTTCTTGGTTCTTGATGTTGGAGAAATATCCAATTGCATAGCTGGTTGCGATTTGGTTTCGTGGTAGTAATTTGTCTTTTGCGTTTAATCTCAGAGAAATGATCACCCCCCTTTTGTCCATTTGCCCTTCTCTTTTTGTCTTTATTCCCGTAAAATTATCAAAGTGCCCGTCATATGGAAAAAGAGACGGGTTAGGATAGTTTAGTAGTTTCACGTGAATAATGACAAGAAAAAGGAGTGCATGAGGACGAAAGTGGAGTGCGGAAATCATTTTCTTTTATGGTCAGTTGTATTTATGTTTCTGTGTGAGGGTTTTTTGATAACTCGGGATGCCCGGGCTATCTTTCATGCACCTTACTATTCCGGTCCCTCAACTAATCACTGGGGACAATTCCTGCTCCAATGATTAAAGTCCCATATGAATTGGTCCAACAAGGATTCATAGCACCCGGGAGGCCCTAAGTCCCAATGTTAACCACTAGGCTAAAGCCTTGGGATTCATGGTTCTATGTAGTTATTTGACCATTGAAGAGCTTGATATTTGAGAACCTCTTGATTTGAGGAGAGCTGAGTAAACACAATTACTATTCTTTAGTGTTCATTGGTGAAATTACATCTATAGTTCTATGCAAATGCTATTGGCCCAGGAGACAAATAGTTTAGTTTCTTGGGTAGAGCTATTTGAACAATTGGTGGATGGCATAGGAGAAGAAAATATTAGTCGTGGTTTGAATTACCATTTCCCCCTTTGTATCGTGCAGGTATATGAGTGGATGAACAACAGAGCAGAGATTTTTGGAATAACCACCAGTGACACCGCAATTCAATTAGATCTAATTGCCAAGGTGCGTGGAACTTTAGCTGCAGAATATTGCTTCGTGAAGCTGCCAGACACATCAAAGGACCCGCGAACATATGCTGCTCTTCTAAATGCATATGTCCAAGCTAAAATGAGAGAGAAGGCTGAGTCTATATATGCACACATGATAATTAGAGGTTACCACTTAAACCTACCTCAGGTCAATGTGATGATGACTCTCTACATGAACTTTAAAGAATATGATAAGGTTGACTCGTTGGTTTCAGAGATGAGGCAGAAAAACATAAGTCTGGATGTGTACTCCTATAATATCTGGTTATCATCTTGTGGGGCCCAAGGATCTATTGAAAAAGTGGAACGAGTGTTTGAACAGATGGAGCAGGACAGTACCGTCAATCCCAACTGGATTACATTCGGAGCAATGGCTTCGTTTTATATTAGAGTCGGGCAGTTGGAAAAAGCGGAAGAGTGTATAAAGAAGCTTGAAAGCAGAATCACAGGTCAAGATAGAATTCCTTATCATCATGTTATTAGTCTATATGGTTCTGTTGGTAAAAGGGAGGAGGTTTATCGTGTGTGGAATGTTTGTAAATCGATGTTTCCGAAGATTCCAATGATGGCTTACCATACTGTGATCTCTTCCTTGGTTCGGGTGGGTGATATTGAAGGGGCAGAACAACTTTACTCAGAATGGCTGTCTGTTAGGCCCACTAACGACCCTAGTATAGCAAATCTTCTGATGAAATATTACACTAGAAACGGGCTTTTAGTGAAAGCTGAGGCTTTGTTGGACCAAATGGTTGAATTAGGAGGAAAGCCGAATTCTGGTACATGGGAGATTCTTGCAGAAGGGCACATCAGAGAAAAGAAGGTTTCTGAGGCTCTGTCTTGCCTGAAGGAAGCAATTTCGGTTCGTGGATCACGGAAATGGAAACCAAGGCCTGTTAATGTGTCTTCCATTCTCAGTATATGCGAGCAAAATGACGATATGCAAAGCAGGGACGTTTTAATGGGGTTGTTGAGCCAAGTGGGGTGTTTTGAAGATGAAGCTTATAAATCGTATGTTCCCTTGACCGATGGGGTGGCTACTGTTCCTGATGAAGATAAGGATAGTTATGGAGAAGAAATACTTCTCAACCAGCTACAGGGAAGTTTTCAATGATTCACTTCTTTCCATGTCGTTGTGAAATGATCTAGTCTATTTCTGGTGAAGGGTTTAAGGCGGTTTCTTCTTTATTTTGTGTCCCTCTGTTCCTAAAAGAGAGTTTATTACCTTCTCATGGCAATCATCTGCTTTTTTCGTGCTCATGGCAATCATCTGCTTTTTTCGTGCTGCTTAAACTGGCCGAGAATTGGAAGTTCTTTTTCCAGGGTCTTACTTTTTCGCCAAATGAGCCTCCAGGAAGGAATACTGCATTTGGACATGTAAGTGAATGGTGAACCCCATCTATTTTGTTGCTGTATCTAGGGCTAGGTAGGTCGTGTTTGTTCTTTGCTACCCTAATGCAAGCATGGTGGAGACATCTACCATTTGTCACCTACCGTTGCTGATTGGGTCTTCTCTACCGACTCAAAGGTCATGGTGGTAAATTTTTTGTTAAATGATGAATTAGATGTAGTAAAAATTCCAACATTTGAGAGTAGTCATCAACATGTTTATTTTATTTTTAAAGATGAACGATGAAGTTCTCTCTTTGTGTGCGCGCGCGTGCATATTTGCGCTCGCATATAGAGTCGAGAAACAATAAATTTTCATTGGAATTGGGGATCTTGTGGCAGGTAATGAGAAGAAAACCTTGAGTGCGGGAAAGGAGTTCCATCTTCCTGGCATTGTCACCCACAACTGATGTTCAGTAAATTTGCTATGCATGTCCTGCCAGCATGTGATCATCGTCTAAATTCAAAGATTACGCAAGATGGAATTCAAGATAAGGCAGAGAGAGATTGTTGTCCAAGTTTAGAGCCCAAGTTTTGTAAAGAACATCAGGCAAATCGTAGGTGGTTATTGATGACTACTGCAGACTTGTTTGTTCCCGTCTTAAAAACTTTGTTTCATTTTCTCAGTTTCGTACACGAATTGGTCATTTGTTGTGTTTTTGGTTTCAACGGTCAGGGTTGTTCAGGTCAGTTTACGCGTCCCTCGATTATTACCCTCCCCGGTCCGGTCAAAGGCAGGTGCATCAGGACTAGGGGATGCACAAGGGAGTTCTCATTGAGGCGAAGGGTTTCGTCATTGTATTTTTCGCTCCTCGGTTCGGGAAAAAGAGTTCTTGTCATGGAAATCGCATATCTTGTTAGCATCTTGGAAGTATCTGGGCATGGCTTTGTATATAGAATATACTCATCAAGCCTGTTGGCGGTTGGTGCTATGATACATCAGGCTTCATTAACGAATACAATTAATTGATTTGCCAGATTTATTGACATCACATTACATAAGTAGATTTATTGATTTACTGGTTAGTTTTTTACTCGTTCAATTCGGGCCCCGAAATATCAAGGATGTCCCTAGTGATTATCTGATGGCGCTGCATTAGATGTTCTGTAGGTCTTTTACATTGTTTCGGGCCCCCAAAATATCAATGATGGCCCTGGTGATTATCTGATGGCGATGCATTAGATGTTCTAGAAGCACACACACAAATTGAATTAAGACAATGTCCAAAGAGATTCGAGATCTTAATCAAAGATGTGGGTGATATGAAACGTTATCATAGATAAAACGTACGAGTAACACAAAGAATTACTCCATTAAGTGGATTATCAGCTTTTCTGTTTTTTATGTTTTACGAGGCATGTCATTTTTCTAAGATACATCAACTAAAAAAGCCTCAAAAGTAAAAAAAAGTCAATTTAGTGAAAGAGGAAAGTATGCAATCTTACTCCCACTTTCTATTCTAGTCATGAATAACAAACGGTACTAGCGTGATTTGAAATTGTTTTGGAATTTTGAGGGGTTGTATTCTAAGGTTTTAAAACCTTAGGAGGACCACTACCGCTAGGAATCAATATTGGATGGATCCTCATGTGGCTTGCTTTTGTTTTTCAGTTACATACTATTACTACAAATCTCATACATAGCAACATATATACATGTTTTTGGTTGGACGATCAAGAGTGTTTGAGTCAGCTTATGTGCACCTCGTTTAATCTCTTTCTGGTCCGGTTAAAGGTAGATAGATCATTCATTCCGGGACTAGGGGATTCACAAAGAATTACTTTGTTTAGCAGCTTAATCGTAAGAATCGAACCCTGATTAACTATGTGGACAGCAAATCCATCAACCAACCGTAGCAACACATGGTGTACTTGGAGGTAGGGATGGCAATTTCCTCGGACCTGTTCGAATCCGATCCGGTCCCCGATTCGAATGGATCGGCGTTTTAGAGATATGTTCGGGGATTGGAACGGATTTGGGGATTTTTTTCAAAAAAATTCGGGAATCGGATCGGAGGCGGGGATAGGTGTATCCCCGCTTCAAATTCGATCTGATCCGTCCCCGAATCCCCGTTTCTATATATATACAATATATATAAAGAAAAAATAATAAAGAAACAACTGTTACCCACTCTCTCTCTCTCTCTCTCTCTCTCTCTCTCTCTCCTGTCGAATATCTTCCTCTCCTCTCTTTTTTTATTGCATGACGATCTTCTTCCCCCTTTGAAAGTTGCCCCCAGATCGACCTCTCCTCCCCTACCAGTGGTCCAATACAACATCCACCTCTTATGGTGTCGATTCGGTTCTGGCTAGTCCTTCTGGCGGAGGTTCAAGTCATGTTTACCTCTCTCTACCGGCAGTTCTCTCGTAACAGTATGTCTGCTTTGGCTCTAGGTTGAGGACTCGAGGTCATATATTTCTTGATTTCCAACTCTGATCTTCGGATTCTTCCTATTTTTGTATTTTTTTTAATCCAGAGTTAATTAGTCAGATAAAAAAAGAAATCAAGGAATTTCCCCGAATCCCCGTTCGGATACCCGTTCTCCATTTGGGGCGGGGATGGAGGGGAGAAAATAATCCCCATTGGGGATCGGAGCGGGGACGGGGACTGGGGAGGGATTCGGGGATCAAGGGCGGGGATAGTAGTCTCCGGCCCTGATCCGTCCCCATTGCCAACCCTACTTGGAAGGGTACGTTTGTTTAACAGGCTTTGTGAGGAGAAGTTATTCACTGCTCCAAAACATATCTCAACATGTTATTGTGACCACGTATTTTTTGTGGGTCCTACACCTAACTATATCGTAAAAAATAAACATAAATAAACACAAATAACTTGAAAAAAATGGGTTCAATGGTTTTGATCAAATGTTTCAAGTTATTTTGATCAAATGTTTCAAGTTATTATGTGTTCCAATTTTTTTCAAGTTATATGTGTTCCGATGACGCACTTGACTATATCCGATCGGGTTAACTTTTGGTACACTTGAAATACTCGACGAGCTCTACGTGATTGACCTCTCCGATCATCAAACCGACACCAGCGCGGCTGTGCCGGGTGCCGCACAGCACCTCTCGTTTCCAAAAAATCAACATGAATGAATAATTTTCTCTCTTCATCATCTTTCTCCTCCACCCTCAATTGATTAGATTAGATTAGATTTGATTTGTTGATATCAGGCATTTTATTACTAGTTTCTAGTTTTCCAGATGTATGGTCACAAAAACCTCGCGCAGAGTGTCGAGAAGCACTGAATAATTTTCCATCCCAAATGGTACAGGCTGGGGGGAAGGATCTCTTATACGACATGCTTTGCCCCTTTTCACTCCACGGGAAAAAAAAACATGCTTCCAGCTCGGCATAATGGCATTCCTGTTTTCATGTGTTGCAGCCATTTCCACATCTACACTATTTCCACTTTCCATTGTTGCCCGTTATTGTTAGTTTTAAGCTACTCTATGTTAGTTTGAACTAAGTATTTGTAGCCTAGCGTTATCTCTTGGTTCTTTCAAAAGTGAGATCAGGGTTTGAGCTTCGGCAGAGGTGTTTGGGGTTTAGGGCTATGAATAGCTTCTAGACCCCCACTGGACTAACTCACTAACTCCCTCGCTAACCAGTTAACCTCCCCCACCCACTGATGTATATCGAATGGCAAAAAAAAAAAAAAAAAGTTATGTTTGAACCAGGATTGAAGTTAGAATTTTATTATTGTGAGTTTGTGTCTCTAATTCAACCCGTTTGAAACTCATAATTTATTTTATTCACGACCCATACACTACCATTGAGCATTTTTGTTGCACTTTGTATTTTAGGGTTGTCATGCATGACACGGGTTTTTTTTTTGGGGCCTCTTAGGCTATATTGTTTATTAGATTATCATTTTTGTATAGTGATTTCTCTAATCAATCTCCCACCGGTAAATTGTCGACCCGAATCCCGAATGTCCTGTTTCGTCAGATTGCTGGATAAACCAATCAAATTAGAAATAGTTGTAGTCATTTCATTCATAATCAAAAGAAATCGTTTCATTGATCATCGAACCACAAGTTGAATCTACATTAATCCCTCCATTCTCTCTCCACGATCTCCCTGTATAACGATTCTTTCTTCCTCTCAATATCATCTCTCCCCATCTCTAAAGTCGATCATCTCTATCTCTGTAATACCTTCCGAACGCCGCACCGGTTTTCCTTGCGAAATTTGTTAGCTTTCAAAACTTCCTTCAATTTGTAGATTGAAACAGATTTGAGGATGAGAGAGCTTACTTCCCTAGAACCATAATAATTGTGATTACACGTGTCTTTTTGAACATCCATATGCTCCCATTTTTACTTGCATTTTACATATTCGACGAAATGTCCGAGATATGCTTGTATGGATAGTCCAAATAGCAATAATCCTTTCATCCTTAATATGCCATAATGAATTTGCTTGTGTGCTGGTAGTGAATTTCGGTACGACAAGATCTATTCTAATATATTAAGCGAGAGCACCCTTTGGTGTCACCCAATACATGAAGTTGTATGGACTTTTTCTAAACCCAAACTGTCCTATTTCAAAATTGATTTTTGCAAAACATTCAACTCCCGTCAGTAATAACTGTAGGGGCAAAACAGTAAAATCGCATCACCGACTGCCATACCCACGTTTGGATACACCTCTTTCCCCTTGAACTGCTCTGTTCTTCATTTAGAAAGGGTACGTGGCCAGGATGTTATTTGAGAACTCTTCACAGAGTGACCAATGGCCATAAACAGATTTTAGACATATTTGCTGTCAAGCCCCTGCTTTTTTGCCCTTTTAGAACTTGTCCTTGTGTTTTCCCTTTCTACCCTTGGGTTTGTAAAATTTCCCCAAAACTCCCAACCAAGCTTACAGGTTTGAACCCTAGAATGTCACAATTCTCACAATCCAAAAAGAAAATCCTACAAACTCAAGCCATTAGCAATACTATCATTTATGGGCTATTGCTTTTTCTTCAACTTATTTTAGTTGTTCAAAACAGTAGCGCAACAATCTGATATAGATGTTAAAGTGAAAAAATGTTAAAGTTATCTTAGACTCAGGATGAGTTGCTTACTAGGTAACAAAAATACCATAAAGAATGGAGAATGGAAATTGATCTTCTCTTTGTGCGTGCTCATACAATGGTGATCTTCATACTTTAGCTATATATGAGTCATATGACGCTCCTTCTCTCTCGAAACTAAAATTGCAATTCCACAAATTGAAAGTAAAATTCAGTTTGCTAGCACGAGACCCAAATCAATGGCCTAATTTTCATAAAGTAGTAAATTCCAACTAAAAGAAAAAAAGTTTGGCACTAAAAAATTTGGTTACTGAGGGGTGCTTTGGGCAAAAAAAACCATAAACTGGTTTTTTGGTTGTCTTTATTCAAATTTTTATTACATTTGTTAGTTTTGCGTCAAGTTTTCATGATTTATTGATTTGTCTCGACGAGATGAATCCAAAAAATATAAAATTATGATCGAAACTATGAATAAATCCAAAATTAATCCAATAAACTGGTAATGGCTTGAGTTTGGATGTTTCATTGATCGAACCACAACTTATTTTAGAGAAGAGAGGTAGGTATGGTTTTTGGAGTTTGACAAAAACCCTGGACAACTTTATATCGAAACCTAATTTATGTGCATTGTTGCTTTTATTTCGAAAACTCTTTTTTTTTTCTTTTCCATTTTGTATGGTTAGTACAGAAAGCAGTACGTATTAATGCTACCGTGGAAGTGTGGAAACATCTGCTTGACCAACCAGGTGTATAGAAATTAAGATTCAAAACACGTCCCAAGCGTAGGACTACTAATCAGTGTAGCACAATAATCCGGAAGTACCGGAGTCGAACCACAGAGACGGTTTAACGGTGTTTGACTCAGAAGTGTTGAATTGTAGTTAACTGGGC
>JAXBDA010003338.1:0-35323 GCA_036023075.1 Gaultheria prostrata | reverse complement strand
TTGTGCCACTAAATCTCATATTTGACCATATTTGACCATATGAGATTTTGTGGACTTGAATATGAGATTTTGTGGACTTATATGAGATTTTCTGACTACCCGTATGAGGGTGCATACGGTACACCCTATCATATCTTTAGCCACAAAATCTCATATTTTGAGTCACAAATCTCATATTTTGAGTCACAAAATCTCATATGGAATAATTTTGGGGGTGTGTACCGTAGCATTTCTCGCACAACTGCATATGGTTTCAGATTTGGGGGAAAAAAAAAGTTTAACTACTAAGACCGGGTCAAAATGATTGAATATCTAATACTAATGTAGTTGATTAAAACAAAATTAGTTCGCGTACGCATACTCGCATACGCAACATGCACGGACAGTGCATCTTAACTGTTCGTGCATGTTCTCGACGGCAATGAACTGTTCGTGTGAACAATTTAACTATTCGCGTGAACAATTTATTTAAAATTCGGATCATTGATTTCTGAGATGGACGGTTGAGATGCGTTGTGTGCATTTGGTTGTGCGTAAGGCGTAATCATAGCCGCCTTCATTTATTATGTCATTCGTCATTTCTAATCTATTACATGGGGAGGCGGAATGAGACTCGATCCCGGAATACAATTTGGGATATCCAAAAACTTAACCGCATGAATTAGCCACCATTTTCAGCCGCCTTTATTAAAAAGCCGACTGATTTACTTCTTGCCTTCTTGGTCAATAAATAGTACGTAGTAATATTTTAGCGCCAGTATAGTATGATATTTTAGCACCACTTGGTTGGTCAATAAATAATACTCCCTCCGTTCCAAAATGTTTGCCCCCTACGAAACTACGTGCAATTTTCAAACTAAAAAATAATATAGTTACAAAAATAATTTTCTAAGCAATGTGGATCTTGTTTGATAGATCTCATTGAGAACTTTAATATGGTGCAAAAAAAAATTGAAAATTATTTTTGTAAATACATTATTTTTTAGTTTGAAAATTGCACGTAGTTTCGTAGGGGGCAAACATTTTGGAACGAAGGGAGTACTAGTATTTTAACACCACTCGGTTACATGACAGCTAGCGCGATTAAAGTCCTCTCTTATAGTTTTCAATTTACTGTGTACTTATATCCAATATGAATTTTACGTGATATACCTCAATTAGTTGTATTAGACAAATTTTTTGAAAAATTACAAATAAAAAGATATAGACGTTTGAAAATCGTAAGGATATTCATAGGAAGCAGTTAAAATAAGAAAAAGGGGGTAGAGAAAGGAAAAAAATATTAAAAAATACTCTACAAGTTGATCAAAAATCCTAAGGGAATTGACGGGTTGAGTACCGATGGGGGACATCTAATTAAGTTGATTTCGGATACATACAATTAGTTTATCCGATTATCATCGGATCAACTAGTTGTGGGCATCTTATTAAGCTGATTTCGCTCGAGTCCACTTGAAAAAATATTTTAAATATTTTAAATTGTTCGGATCATTTGTGCGGGGTCCTGCATGCCATTTGTCCCCGTGGGTATTCATTCGGCTAGTAGCAAGGCCCGTCCAAGGGTTTGGAGTGCCTTAGGCCTAGTCCAAAAACTGTGTCCGACGTGTACAACACTTAAATAATTTTTAGAGTAACAATCACAATACGAGAAAGCCAAAACAATGTAAAATTCTACTAATCATTACTCCCTCTGTCCCTTTTTAAGTGATCCATACGGGAATACGCGCAATTTCAAATCCCTACAAAACATATTTCTCTATATAATTTTTTAACTTTTTTATACCAAATTAGTGCTCATTGAGTACTTTAATTTGATGCAAAAAGAAATTAAAAACGTTCTACGGAGGTATCTTTTTTAATGTTCACAAAAATATACGTTTCCCAAGTTGATCATTTAAAAAGAGATGGAGGGAGTATATAATAACAGAAAAGTCAAAACACAAAGTCTCATTCCAAGGGGATGATGCAGGGGTGTCCATCTTGCACACTTAGCGACTATTTAAAAAAGGGAGTACGAATTCTAACCTCAATGACCAGCAAGAGCAACTAAATAATCAACAATTATTTCCAAACAATCCAAATATCGCCTATACAACGCAAATAGGAGGTTTGAATCGTTTGATGAAGCTAAATTAACTAATCATTAACAAAATCCTAAAAAGTAATAAACTAATCGTTGACTATTAGCTAGTGGCTTACTAATTTTAGAGAGAGGAGTAGGTAGAATTCCTAGTGGCTTACTAATTTTAACGATTCGGACGGCGATTCGGACGACGATTCCCTTCTTCCTCTTCTCTTTCTAGTCTTGACTGTCTTTGCGACTCTCTGAGTATCGTTCGATCTTTGTGACTCCATATATATATAGGAAGAAGATCTTATAAGGACTCCCTTACATAGCTTATCTAAGGGATTTTTCGTTCGAGATTGAATTTCAACAATCCGAACTGTTAGATGCGTTTAGAATGTGTTTTTAGGGTCCAACATGAGGATTCGTAAAAGAAAAATACCCGGAAGGGCTTGATCCGAGCATTTTTGATAAAAAAATTACATATACGTTTTTTATCGAAAAATGCTCGGATCAAATCCTTCCGGGTGTTTTTTTTTACGAATCATTGGTGTTGGACCTTAAAAATATGTTTTAAACACATCTAACGGTTCGGATCGGATCGTCGAAATTCAATCTCAAACGAAAAATTCCTTACATAAGCTATGTAAGGGAGCCCTTATAAGATCCTCTTCCTATATGTATATATATTTGAGATCAGGTTTAGGCCTTTTTGTAACTAATATTGGGCCATTCAATTTCTTTAACATTGGGCCACAATGGATTAGGCCCTTTCGTAACTAATATTGGGTTTTTTTTTTTTTATTTGAATAAAAAAAAGAGTCATAGTCTAGCCCATTTTCAAAAAATATTAGAGTATCCAAAAAAATTAACCATTTTTAGAGTGTCCTAGAGGCTTGGGCCTGGTCAGTAGCAAAGTTGCAAAAAAGTTTGCCGACAAACAAATCAATGTTCGTTTGTTCAAGATTTTTAGATAACCTAATAGGATAAGCATTTACTATCTCATCAAACTCGGTAAATTACGAGCAAGTCTCTATTCATAATAGTAAACTCGTATGCTAGCTGTCATTGTAAGTATCAAGGTGACTATCATGAAGAAGGGCTGAAAAAAAAAAAAAAAGAACCGAACCGAACCGGTTAGAACCGGTTATTCTTTTCGGTTTTTTATTTATTCCAGTTCGGTTCGGTTCTGAAAATTTTAATTTTTCAAGAACCGGTTCAGTTTCCGGTTCTAGGAATTTTAACCCCGGTTCGAACCGGACCGAACCGGTTTTTTAAATATACGTATAAAATATATACTCTTATTCAAAAAAGAATGGGGTGGGAGTCGAACTCAGCCCACATGCATGTGAGGCAACACGCTTACCCACTTGGCTAGCCAAGCATGAGTTAGAAAGGTGGGAAATAATTATAGTTATTACTACTTTTTATTCCTTTATGTATATATAACTCGCAGCCTACAACAAATCCCTAAAAATCTAAAATGTTACTTCTCTCAGCCTCTAACCTATGTGCGGCGACGAAAGTACAGAACCTTTCTCTTTCTCTCTCTCTCTCTCTCTCAGCCCTACTATGGGGGACGAACTAAGAAGAAGAGAGAAACCCAGCGATGAGGCGACGCCGCCACCGAGATTTGCTCGTCGTTGATCGTCGTTTACTCCGCCCATCAAAGGGGATCTGTTCGTCTCTCCTCTTTCTCGATCTCGATATCTGTGTATATATATCCATATATATACATACATATACATATATATACGTCCATCAACCGTTTTAAAGTGTTTGTTTTTGTGTAAAAATCTAGATTGGTTTGTTTTTGTATAAAAATCAAGATCTGTTATTCGTTTCTAGTGCAAATATGTAGATCAGAGATGGTATATATGCATGCATATACATATATACGTCCATCAACCGGTTTAAAGTGTTTGTGTATGTGTAAAAAGATAGATCTGTTTGTTTTTTGTGTAAAAATCTTGATTTGTTGTTTGTTTCTGGTGCACATATGTAGATCAGTCCCATCTCTTCTCTCTCCCTCTCCGGCGAACCGAACCGGCCTTGGAACCGAACCGAAACAGAGGAACCGAACCGGGAACCGGACCGGTTACTTAAAATCTGATTTTGGTTCCATATCCTTCCAGAACCGGTTATATTCGGTTCTATGAAAAAACCCTTTGAACCGGACCGGTTACACCCTTATCTTGAAGTTTGTAATTGACATGTTCGAATCAAATGATACACTAGTACAAACATGAGTTCAAACAGGGCCGTTTTTAGGATTTTCATTGAGCGCTGACAAAAATACATAGTGTGTCTTTAATGAAAAGTTGTATGCAAAGAAAAAAAGAAAAAAAAATTCTGTCTCGGCAAAAGAGATATATACATATACATTACATGGTTTGACAAAAAAGAGACCCCAACATGTTACAACCATAGTTTTAAATATCGGTTTCGCGATACGTAACGGTAACGGTTTCGGTAGTATCGAACGTTACGTAACGGGAATCGGGTGTAACGGTCGTGAATTTGCTAAAATCATTAGGAACACCTATAAAACTAAATGGTACATATTGTTTTTCTCTCACTGACTTATTTGGTCACATTTTACCCATTATTAAGACAAGAAATAACATATGTTATGCCATTTCAAGTATTAGGTGACTTGTGAAGTTGTGAGAATTCATAGATGTTTTAATCTTAACCGTCCATCCCAAAGAACTTTCATGTGCGTGGCCTAGAGAATGAAATCCTCTCAACCAACAGCTGGACCCAACCCAACTCTCTGATTAAAGTAATACTATAATACTTAAAAGGAAACAAAAGGTTCTTCTTCTCCTCTCAAACAGTCAAACGTGATACACCTCTCTCTCCCTCTTCGTTTCTCTCTCTTTCTCTCTCTGCAATGTCGGCGAACGCAATCACCACACTTTCTCAGACTCTAACAATGGCGATGCACAGATCGTTGAACCCCTGTCAGCCGTTCTATCTTGCAATCTACTCCCGGCCTTGCTTCTGCAAAATCAAGGTAAATAGTGTCCTTTCGTATGCCTCGCCGGAGAATCAAAATCATCACGGACCGCCGAACCGGTCTGAAACAAGCGAACCGGCCCGTAACGGCTAAAATATCCGTTACACACCGTTACGTAACGCGAACTGGCTGGTTCGCCTGCGATTTTCACCCCCCACAGGTATATCGGCCCGTAACCGAACCGGAACCTCAAAATAGCGTTACGAACCGGCCGATCCGCTCCGTAACGGCCGGTATTTGAATCTATGGTTACAACATCCCATGACAAGTCTTCATATTTTGAAAGCGTTGAGTTATACCTTCATTATCAATACTCTTAAACATGTGATTCCTCAACTCTTGATTTCTTCTTCTTTTGAGTTATTTTTTGTGTGCCCACACACACACACAAGAAGAAGAAGAAGAAGAAGAAGAAGAAGAAGAAGAAGAAGAAGAACATATCAGGGCGAAAAAGTTGTGAATACTGATCAGGAACCTTTATTGACCAGGCAACAAGAATACCGTAAAAGTTAAGTTCAAACAAAAAGAAGGTAGAAAAAAGGTTCAAATCACGATGACTATTACAGCTTTATTGCACCACAAATGAAAAATTAAGCACAATTCTAACACCGTTTAGTGAAAGAGAGACCAGGCTGGAATCAGTGGCTAGCCATTCTTGGGCCAATTCGTTCAATTTTGCACCTCAATTGGAGGGCATGTGAACACATGCTATAAGTCTTTTTAAACAACTAGGCGATACTCAAGGACGAGTGAAGTCTCATGAGAGTTTGCAAAATGATACTCGCAAACATCTTTGTACTAACCATTAGGTAGTAACTTAACTGACTAAGAAACATGGATACCATTAGTTCAAGTCACAAAGTTGCAATTACAGCTTTTTCGAACCACAAATGGAAAATTTAGCACAAAAGATGAAAATAAACGCTGGAGGAAAAACAATGGCATGTATCACATTCGGTTCTTCTATCACTGGCTTTACTTGTCAATGTCAACCATGTCCCAACCGATAGTGGTGCTCCCAATCAATAAGCAGCCTCCAAACTGCATAACCACTCTGATGTCCGTGATCCCCAATAGTTGCATGCACCACCTCTGGTATTCATGCTTCCAATGCTTCCAATTTCAGTAGGTACTTCTCCTCCAGTACCGGTGGAAGCACCTGGTTGTAATTATTATTATAATACGTGTTGCCATAAGAAATACCACTGCCCTCAAGCTTTACATCACCTCCTGCATTCGTGTTCCCGACACTAGTATCCGTATTTGTTTCTGTTGGAATGCAAAATCACACATAAAATTAAGTAGCTTGACAGCAAATGGTAAAGTGTACAATTAGGTAAATGATGCACCAGAGCAAAAAAATTGGTGGGCGGCGCCTTCACGACATGTGTCTTTCATACAAGAAGTTGATCCAATATAGTTTCTCCTTGCATGTATGCAAGAGAAAACGTGATTACCAAGTGTTGGCGGCAAATGTAAATTGCAAGTGTACCCCAGACATTTAAAAAAAATGGTGCCCACCAAAATCAAAGCTTTGCGAAATTGCAAAACATTCCAAATCTCTCTCTCCAAAATTTGCTCTCCCTCTCCCACCAAAATCAAAGTTTTCGTTGGAGATAAAATCACTCCTCTGGTGAAAAGAATTCAAGCCAGTAACAGAATTCTACCTCTTCCTCACTGGAAGTTCTCATTTCAAAAGCCGTGGAACGGCGTAAAAGTAAAAATTTCATTCCAAAAGCAGTGGGAGTGTGGGACGGCACAAAGTTAGAAGTCTTGCCGTGAGGCGGCGCAAAGTGAATTCCATGAAAAACCATCAGGACGGTGCAAATTAAAGTTAAAAATCTGTTATGCCGTCCGGGACATTAAAAATCTGTCATGCCATCGGAGACGATAGAGATCTGTTACGCCGTTGGGGACGGTGCAAATTTAAAATTGAAAACCTATCAACCCGTCGGGAACAGTGAAAAGTCAGAATTGGAAATATGATTCGCTATCAGCGACGGTGGTGCAAAGTCAAAATTGGAATGTGTTACGCCGTCAGTAGGCCGGCCCTAATATTTGGATTGCCCAAGCCCAACTTCACGCTTGGTTGCACACACACTATTAAGTCATAAAAAAATAGAAAGACGTAAATGTAAAAAAAACAACGTTACAATGTGCTTTTACCTTGGATTACATCAAAAAATCAAAATCAAAATATAACCCGGTTATATTACTTTATGATTACCATGATACCATTTGAAGAAAATAACTTCTCTTTCCATTTCTTGGGCAAATTCTTTAATTAAGTCATTGTACTTTAACTTATACATGTACTCATTTTCAATTTAGATCATAGACAATCCACTTAATCTCTTGTGTTGACAAGGTAGCCCGAAGGTAAATTTTTATCGACTCAACTAAGAAAAATTCCTTTCTTCCGGATAAGTAAACCTGTATATTCAACTACTTAAATTTGATAAGTAACACATACCGTTTGGAAAATACCATCTTCCCAATAAGATCTTATAATCACACAATTGAGAAACACAACTCAAGGAAAATTGAATTAGAAACTTAATGAACCCTTTAACTTTTAATAGTATAAATCACATGAAATTATAAATGGAAAAGAAGTAATAGTACGAAGCTTAAGCTAAGCCCGTCCTATCCAAGAGCAGGAGCCGTGTGAGGAGTGAGTAGTGAGACTCAGTCTCCCTTGGGAGGATAAAAAAAGGCAAAAGGGACGTTGAACCTGCACTACGGGGAAGAGAGCATAAGCCATAGATCGCGAACTTAAATATTTATTACATACTTCCTGGAAATTTTTTTTTTTTTGGGGTTGCCCCGTGGTGGGGGTTGCCCTAGCCCGGGGATTTGTTGGGCTCATCCCAGGGCCGGCCCTAGATTAAATATTTTATTAATACAATAGATTAAATGGACTACATATAAGGCATCAAAGAGAGTAATTATAGCTAACCAAAATGATGTGTAGGCTTAGAACATTAACCACCATAACAAAATCTTGCAAATTTGAGAACATGTAGAGAACGACTTGATATCAAGAGATAAACTTTAGTTGCAGTAGGATTGAGCTTGAAAACTTTCATGCACAACTTCAGAGCATGAAAACGTACACCAGAATCACAACTTGGACATACATGTTTAGCCAAATTCAAGGAAAAATAAAACTACTGATAAGAAATTAAGAATAACACAAAAGGAAATAATGAAAAAGTACAATGACTATTACAGCTTTACTGCACCAAAATGAAAAATTAAGCACAATTCTAACACCGTTTAGTGAAAGAGAGACCAGGCTGGAATCAGTGGTTTGCCATTCTTGGGCCAATTCGTTCAATTTTGCACCTCAATTGGAGGGCATGTGAACACATGCTATAAATCTTTTAAACCACTTGGCGATACTCGAGGACGAGTGAAGTCTCTTGAAAGTTTGCAAAAATAATACTCACAAACATCTTTGTACTAACCATTAGGTAGTAAGTAGTAACTAGTAACTTAACTGACTAAGAAACATGGATACCATTAGTTCAAGTCACAAAGTTGCAATTACAGCTTTTCCGAACCACAAATGGGAAATTTAGCACAAAAGATGAAAATAAACGCTGGAGGAAAAACAATGGCATGTATCACATTCGGTTCTTCTATCGCTGGCTTTACTTGTCAATGTCAACCATGTCCCAACCGATAGTGGTGCTCCCAATCAATAAGCAGCCTCCAAACTGCATAACCACTCTGATGTCCGTGATCCCCAATAGTTGCATGCACCACCTCCGGTATTCATGCTTCCGATGCTTCCAATTTCAGTAGGTACTTCTCCTCCAGTACCGATGGAAGCACATGGTTGTAATTATTATTATAATACGTGTTGCCATAAGAAATACCATTGCCTTCAAGGTTTACATCACCTCCTGCATTCGTGTTCCCGACACTAGTATCCGTATTTGTTTCTGTTGGAATGCAAAATCACACATAAAATTAAGTAGCTTGACAGCAAATGGTAAAGTGTACAATTAGGTAAATGATGCACCAGAGCAAAAAAATTGGTGGGCGGTGCCTTCACGACATGTGTCTTTCATACAAGAAGTTGATCCAATATAGTTTCTCCTTGCATGTATGCAAGAGAAAACGTGATTACCAAGTGTTGGCGGCAAATTTAAATTGCAAGTGTGCCCCAGACATTTAAAAAAAATGGTGCCCACCAAAATGAAAGCTTTTCGAAATTGCAAAACATTCCAAATCTCTCTCTCCAAAATTTGCTCCGTGGTGGGGGGTTGCCCAAGCCCGGGGGTTTGTTGGGCTCACCCAGGGCCTGCCCTAGCCGTCAGGGACGGTAAAAAGTTAAAGTTTAAAATCTGTTGCGCTGTCGGGGATGGTACAAAAGTTCAAAAGTTTTGCCATGGGACTGCGCAAAATTAACAGCCTCCCACGGCATCAAAATCAGCCCCACGGGCTTTGTTATTTGCCTCCAGCGGCCAATTTCACATTAACCGACTAACGAAATATGGTCGCCACGAATTTAGTCAACTGCTTGAGGAAACATCGGAAAAAGTGTTTTCTTCTAGTTACACAGAAAATGAGGTTGTTTTGGAAGCTATATTGGAAAACACAGGCTTATATAAGTATTAAAGTTTAATCCAATTCAAATGGAATTGAAGTCCAAAAATGTGTCAATATCCCGCATCGGAACTACGTTGACTTGATTCCCAGTAAAATTTGGATACGTAGGCAACCCATTTATATGAGTACAGTCACAAACTTTGTCAACCCTAAACGTCCATTAAATCAAAATTTGTGAACCTCAAATGTTCACTAAAACAAATCAAGTCCCCAAATTCGAACTACGTCGACTGAGTTTCGATTCAAAATCAGATACACAGGCAAACGTACAACAATGGGTGCAGTCATAGAAACAAAATAAGAAAACGATTTAGGATTGGTACATAACTTCTAATGTGGCAATTTGCGACGAACTTTTCCCTCACCAACTATGATGTTTTAAGACGATTTTTTGTCACCAACTATGACATTTTGCAACGATGTTTGGTCGCCAATTGTCCAATTTTGCAGCGAAAAGGCTTTTAACAATGACCTTTAGGCGACGAAACTTGGCGAGGAAACATTTTGTCACTAAAACTATAGGCGACTAAATCTAATCATTTATGTGACAAAATCGTTTTGTCATTTTTCTTGTAGTGTATGTAAGTGTGTGCATCCATAATTATTAAATGAAAAGTGAATACTCATACCATGAGATGATCCTTCAGAGGTTTGGGGAAGAGCTTGATTTTGATCACGAGCCTATCAAAGAATAAATGACATGAAATAAGAAACAATACAACTCTAAATAAGCATATATACAATTCATGTAAGTAAAATGTAGTCATAACCTGTGAAGTTCCTTGGCATTTCATCCTTATGGAGAAAAACAAGACAACCCCCAAAATCAAGGAACCAATAATACCCAGAGACAGATAAACCCCCACACGCGGGTTTGTCTTGTGGGCCGTAATCGTTGAGGGCGAGGCCCCCGAGGTTGAATCGGAGGGTGAGGGCCCCGAGGCTGAATTTGAGGGTGAGGCCCCCAAGGTTGAATTGTAGGACTCCCCTACGATTCCATAACTTGAATTGAATTGCCAATAAGTAATAGTATGTGTAGCGCCAGGCTTCACCATGATCCGTCTGGCCCCCTACCCACTGCAGGGTTCACCATCGTCGAATACTTGATACCGTGGACTTAGCCCGAGATTGGGGCACAGTTGGGTGAGGAGTGGCATCCAGCCCGTCCTCGGTAGAGGGCAGCGCGCAGGGGAACGCCTGGCAGCCTCGCCGAGGCGGCACCGAGGGCTCGGAACGTCACAGTCTCGGCCATACTAACCCAGGGCGGAGTGCACCAGGGATCGGGGCCGAGCGTGCCCGACAACCTGGGACAAGCATTAATGGCACCCACCTATTAGTCAAAGGGCTATACCTGCAGCGTCACGTGGGTGCCCGATTGCTTCACCCACACACGTTGGCTCAGTGAAAGACAGGTGTGGCATGAGCCGAATCCCAGTGCTCGAGGGAAACCAAGGTGTAAATGCTCGTTGCAGGGCCATACGCGATGGGACTGAAGTGACGGGAGTGGGCAGCGCGCGTGAGCTACCTAGGGGCGTGGGAGGTACGCCCCACGGTGCCTATAAATACCCCTCTCACCTACCGTATTGAGGGCAGTCTCTCTCCTCATTAAATAGTCTTTACTCACTCTCTCTCCCTACATTGATTACACATCGTCTTCTCCGGTCACTAACTAGGCCGTCGGAGTGCCGTCCCGGGCAACCACCGTCCGGGCTAGGCACTAACACGGTTGTTCAGTGTGCAGGTTGCTTGCTTTGCTCAGCGGCCAGGATCACGGTGAGGCCACAGCGACTCCCCCTTACCTTCAGCGTCCAGGGCGGTCCAAAGAGGTCACTCCGGGGAAGCCACTCCCACACAATGCATATCCGATCTTTGACTTTGAAATTCCCATGTGAGAAATACAAGAACTCAAGCTTAATTTTCAACATCCCTCCTTAAGCTTGATTCCTCTCGTCAACAAGTCCGTCTCTCGTCGTCACGTCTCCCTAGACAACCGTCTGTTGTGATTTCCTCCATCTTAGGAACAACCGTATGTTGTTCATCTTGGCTCTTTTTCCTCGAGCCTTTTCAACCACTTTGATGGTTGATCTCATCACACAAGGATTATAGCGCTCCTTGTTCCAGATGTCGAACTTAGGTCCGAACATAACTTGAACCGCTTTGGCGGGTCAATCCTCGTCATCACAACAACCCTCTGCTCACACCAGAGGCTTATTCCAGATGGTCTCACACTCCACCTGGAAAGAGGCTGACTTTCGTCTCTGTTGACATAATCTCGTCTGATATTTCTTCAACCCATCTCGTCACTTTTGGTATTTTTGGTAGCCAAAAATTTGTCTTTACATACGGTAATATTCACCCTCATAGTACTGTATATGAACGCTTGCATATAGATCTAGTGGTGTCACCCACACTAGATAATTCCCTTGGAACTACTGTCAGGGACTTCGACTCAAACTCTTAAGAGTTCAAGGGGGTGCACTGCAATTTCCTCTTTGAAATCATTGCACACCAGACAACACTTTCGTTGGAATTTATTTTTCTTGGAGGGCATCTTAATTGCACATTCATTAGACTTCACCTTTGTCTTCAATAATTTATCAGAGTTTCCTTTTTTCAATGTCTCCCAATCTTTTAAAACATGTAGGCCTTCATCATCATTTTCTCCATCAGACATCCACGTCTCTTTCTTTGTCTTTCTTCTTCTTCTTCTTTTTCATTCTTCTATCTTCCTCCTCTGGAAAACGGAGTAAAAAATTGCCGAACTTCGAAGAGCTCGTGGGAGCTCAATTTAACTCCAAATTTGACATCGTCTGCACCAACGAACTCGTATCGTTAAGCTCTTTCTACTGCAACTCTCAAAGTGACAATGGTTCACTTCGAAAAAATAGCGGTCTCTGATATTTGCTCCAATTCGGTCTTGCTCTGGGCCGATTGGCTCTTACATGGCCCTCCTGGCCTTTGATAACAGTTTCTTCTCATGAGTCGGCTTTGTACCGGCTCTGTTCTGTCTTCTCCAACAAAACTCCGTCACTGGGTTTGCCTAGTTCTTCTATGCTCAATCTTGCGCTCTGACCTGAGCTCTGATACCACTGTTGGAATGGTAGAGAGGCTCTGATAATTGCGGAAGCGTCACAAACACACGCACACATACACAAGAATTTTACGTGGTTCCCCAAAATCAGGTATCTCCACGGGAGGAGAGTCTTTCACTATAAGGGGTAGATATAAATACAATGGAGGGAGTTCTACTCAACCTCAATCTCAACTCACTTCACTCAAGATTTTGTTCTCTCCCACTATGTGTGGGGAGAAACCTCCACTGGGGTTCCCTCAGTCTCTTAAGAACACTTGGGTGTTCTTTTCTCTCTATCACTCATACTTTTCAACACAAATTACACACATATATATAGGCATACAAAATAGGTGTGAACACTCTTGTGTGAAATACGGCAGCCGTCTTCAAATACAACTTGAACTCTTCCTCTTCCTAAGTCTTCACAAATCTTCCAATGCATATCCGATCTTTGACTTTGAAATTCCCATGTGGGAAATACAAGAACTCAAGCTTAATTTTCAACATTTTAGACAATTATAGCATTTTTCTGAACTGTCGAAAAAGAGAGATCATTCCAGTAACTTCATTACGGTTTCAACTAGCGAGTGAATTGATGTGCTGTGCGGGCTCATTCCAATAGCGCCAGAGAAAAAATTGAAGTTTTCGATCTCCAATGTTGTCTCTATGACAGACTCCATCTCCTTTCTCATTTCCAGATACTTGAAAGTTTGCACAGTTGCTTCCTTGTGTCTCATCATCCAAATTGCCAACTCTATGACAAACCTCCTTATTCTAGGAGTATTGATGGCTGGATTCTGATATTTTTTCAGAATCCGAACTAGTGCCCCTGCCAATTCAGCCTCTTCAATTCCAGCTTTCTCGAGCATCTTGCTGGATTCTTCACTTGTCATAAATTTGAAAACATTTGCTGCTAGTCCCACCATCACTTCTTGCAATTTGTTCTCTTCTTGCAATTTGTTCTCTTCTGACATGATTGCTCTAAGCACCTGGAATAGAATTGATTATGCATATTATTATCTCAATTACTTTCTTTCGTATTAGAAAAAGATGAGTGTTCTTTGGTGTTATTGAAAAACTTACAATAGGTGCTGCATCAATGACTCCCCTTAGCTGCAGGGAACAGTCTGCTCCAATGTAGATGCACAAATTCTTTAAAATTCTTGCTGCATTTTTGCGGAGAGACGGTGCTTCCAATGCTTTGACCAGCCGTTCAATTACCTTCGGTTCTAGTAAAATTCTGCTACCATTACTCTTGCTTTCGAATGCCAGCATTGCTAGTGCTTCTCCTGCTGCGATTCTCACGCCATCCTGATTTTCAGGCATCCCCTCCTTGAAGAAAATTTTAACCAGCTCTTTGAGAACTCCGCCGGCGCCTCCAATCTTCTCTCTTGTATCCGCTTCCATTGCCAGACTGGTTAGGATCTCAGTCCCTAGTTGTTGCAACTCCGCCTGTTTCTCACCATACTTCAGTATATCTCTGATATTGCTAATTGTGAAAACACCTTCAGAAATTTTATTCCTGAGCTGTTTACCGGTGGTTCCCGTCGTGCTAGCTAGCCTCTTCAGCACTTGGAGTGCCCGTTTCTTTGTCATATTCTGGGTAGACGTAGCACCTTCATCCTTCTGTGACCCTTCCTCGACGTGAGTGAAGTCTATGATTTTAGGTAAGAGTCCTCTTGTGTTACCTATCTTTGCGCAGTTATCATGATCCCGAGCCAGTTTCGTCAGAATGAGAAGTCCCAATTCATTGAATTCCGAGAAATCATAACTCTGATCGATGTCGATGTTGATGATTATCTTCTCAGGACTCTCATCCGCTAGACCACGTGACGTCCTGTGGTTCTGAAGCAGGGACGATATGGACTCCATTGCACCAGGTATTTCTGAAACTCGAAGAACGTTTTGCTTTTTAGCAGCTAGTTTTGATAGTATCTGCGCCGCGGATCTCCTTATCCTTTTTTCTTGCTCGTTTTTCCAATTCAGCATTTCGACTAACCTTTCCATAACCGGTAACGTCATTCCAATCTTTTGGAGGGTGTCGTAAGAAAACTGCTCATTCTCCGTGAATTTTTGTAAAACATTAATTCCAATGAGCTGTTCATCATGTGAATTCGAAGCCAAGAGATCCATGGCGAACGAAACCATGTCCATCTTTAGTCCATCAAAAATGCTTCCGTTTACGCATCTCGAATACGCATCATAGAAGAATCTTCTAATTGAAACCATTCCCAAAGGCTCGCACTCCTTGTTCACCTCTTCCAACTTGCACTCCTTGTTCACCTCTTCAAACACCTGGCAATAAATCATCTGCCATTCCCAATATGCTTTCTCCAGGAGAAACGGTAGAGCTTCTGCCAATGCCAAGGAGTAGAAAATAATCAGAGCGGCTTTGCGGTTCCTCATATCATCATCTGCCTTCGTTGGACCAAAGTGGCTTTGGGGTTGAGCCGGGCTTGGTTGAATTGGGTTAGATCATTGGAACACGGAGGCAGGACAAATGGTGCAATTGGTTCTTGGTAAATGAGTTTGAGCAAAGATTTTGTGTTTGTGGGGCGAAAGATTGACACATGTCTAAATGCTGCAAATTTGTGTGTTTGCTCCTTGAATGTGCTTAGATCTGGTCAAACTCAGCTGGTTACTTTTGTTTATGTTAGCTTCTAAATCCAAATGATTACTTCACTGCGATACACATCTCCTTTGTTTAGTTGTATCTAGCATGATGACGAATACCTAAGTTGATATGTATCTGCGAATTGTGCATTGTCCAGTTGGTACAGCATAAGAGAATCCTAATGGACTATTTACACAATTGAACAAAAACTCAACCCCGAAAGGCCTTTGTTCTTTTTTACAATGATTTTCCTTCAGTTAACTTGTTGGTTATTCATGTTTCCTTATTAATCACATTCACGGTGGACACTATCACATTAGGCAAGATCAGTGTAGGATGGAAGCTGTCGATTAGGTATTGAGTCGTTTGTTCTTGGGCAAAAATATATGCCGAATAAACAAACAACTTGTTCTTTGGTGAGATTGGGTTACTTCTTTACATGAAGGCAATGATTTATTTTTCTCCCAATTACTGTTAATGAGAGGTTAAATCTCGATGTCTACAATTGTATAATGACAGATACTAAGGCAAATGTGATGGGTTCACTGTAATACGTGTTGTGTATCATTTTTTTACAGTTTATAAATCTTATTGGGATACGTGTTAAGTATCTCAAGATACCTTTATGATGAACTCAGATACATTTAAAATAAAGTTCATGATTTAGCATCCATGCCTTTCTTTTGGTCTTACATGTTAAAAAAACAGCATTATGTTGAACTCAGACTTGAATTTCTGTTACCTCTTTAGTGTTTATACAACGTAGGAATTCTATGAGTTTACTCAAGTTCTTGACCACGTTTATGCAGGCCCATGTGGAGTATAAAACTTATAAACGGTACTATGCCCATGTAGACTACCCAAGAAATGCAGACTAAAGTAAGCTTTTTACATTTGATTTTTACTGAAGGGAAGGAAAATTTTTCCTTACATGATCAGCGTAGTATTACGCTCTGGCAGTGTGTGCTTCGAACAAGGTTTCAAATATCGAACCATATGGTTCATATCGGCCAATGCATATCTCAATTTCAGACCTCAGAAACCAATTTTCAACGATGTATTGGCCCATATTGTCTGACAATTGGTCATTTTGCTTTTTACATATTGGTTTTGTAAGCTTGGGATAGTTGTTGAAATTAGTATCAGAAGACACATACAACTACATATGGTTTATGTTTCAATGTGTGTCGTAAAACAGTCAAACTCTAAGCGAATGGAAAATCTAAAATAACACTTGATATTCATGGCTAGACAGAACCTTACTGAAGAAGGTTATGAATGACGTACCGTACCGGCCGGTACGTACCGGTTTTGTATAAAAACGGTACCAAAGAACCCCAATACCGTACCATGTCCAATATCGGGCCATACCGGTCGGCCGTACCGGCAAATATTGACCGTACCGGCCGGTTTTATAAAAATCAAGGGCAGAACAGAGCTACCACTGTATTTTGGTCATAACTTTTTACTCCAAATTCTGATCGAGGCAAGTTATATATCAAAATTTAAGAGAATTGCAAGTTCTACAAGATTGTAGCTATGCACTTTTTGTAATTTGGTCTCGATGTGACCCAAAAATCATGATTTCTGAACGGACAGATTATAAAAAAAGCTTTGTGATGCATGGGTTAACCTTCTATCACTACCAAACATCAAATACAACAAGTATGGACTAAATATACATAGATTAAGTGGGTTTAAGGGGGTACCTTGATTTGAAGAAAATAGGATTGAAAATGTCATATTTTGTGGCAAATTTTGTCTCTTGAACCCTCCCATATACATATCAAAGTTGGTGAAGATATCAAAATCCTGAGGTTGATGCAGGTACTTCGTGGTTCGAAATTTAAGTTGATAAATTAACATTATTGTGATACAACGCTTTACCATTCATATCTGTGCTGTAAAGTCTGATTATGTTGCATTTGTTTGTCCTCTGTAGGGTGAGCGTACCGCCCCTGAAGACTACAATCACTGGTGTAGAAATGAATAAGACAATATTGGACCACGAACAGGTATGAGTATGATTACTGTCTAATTAGACAACTGGGGACTTCAGTTTCAATAGAGACTTCGTTAAGCTATGTATATTGTTTATCCTGTAGGCTGGTGGCAATGTGGGGCTTCTTCTGCGTGGTTTAAAACATGAAGAGGTACAAAGAGGGCAAGTGAATCAAAGTGGCTAGTGCGTGCAAGGGCACAATTTTTCAAAATTACCACTATACAAGTCCCGATTTTCCACTGCATAAAGTTGATCGATCATCTTATCTTGCTATTGAAATAATTGAAAATTTTCTGGTCCACATAGTTGGTGGTTAATATTTATTGACATCTTGAAACAAGACGTTTGGTCTCTTGACTCTATGGAGAGCTTTCAAGTTTAAACTATATAAGGGGGTTTGCAACTTTGCCGCATTCCAGGGATTGCCAGTTTTTGCTTTAGATTTCTTCTTCTTTATTTAGTTTTTTTTTTTCCTATCATTCCCAACATAATTTTAGTGACAAATTGTTGAAAATATCATAGGTTTTAGCAAAACCTGGCACCCTAAAACCGCTCAAACATTTTGAGGCAGAAATTTACGTACTCACGAAAGATGAAGTTTGCAGCCATACTGGGTGTTTATCGAATTATATGCCTCAATTCTACCTGACGATTGCAGATATTACTGGGGAAGGTGAAATTGCCTGAAAATTTTAAGATTGTGATGCCTGGTGACAATCTGACTGAAGTTCTTTAGCTCATTTCAGTTGTGCCTCTTGAAGCAGGTTTGTTTGAATCATTAATATTTGTTTTTAGAAAAGAAACCTACGTCTGGGGATAAATGAGGATTATGAAATGTTTTTTTCCCCAGTATTGGTTGCCGTATTGGTGTTATTCTAGCCTAATTCGTCGGTGTGTGTTCTGATCATTGCTTTTTTACATAACGTAGATTGCTTTGGGAGAGGGCAGTAAGGTGGTTGGCATTGGAGTTGTCTCAAATGTGCTTGGCTAAGATATGGAATACGTCTCACTTAGCACTGTATTTGTATGTACTCATTTTGGGAAATATGTTAACAGAGAGCAGGAGGATAAGTACAGTTCTGGTGATTAGGGACATTTAGTGCACTTAGGAGATGCTCTCTTTTGCCAATGTTTGGCGAATAAGTTGAATGTTGATTTATTTGGATTGCGTATAGAGAAATTTGTATTTCCTTCTTTATGTGTACTATGAAAACTCTTAAAGATAGGTTCACGCACTTCAAAAATGTTTCTCTCTTCATTTAGGGGAATTAAGGTCCATGTTACAAGCAGTGGGAAAATATCCATGGTATCCCTTTGGTTATGCTTATAGATATCTACTTATTCTTATTGAAATTTGAAACTATGACTCTCAGCCTTGTGGTCCAGTATGAGTTGACATGTTCCTTGGTATTGTCTCTGACTGGTTCTTCTGTCAACTACGCGTAAGAGCAGCAGCAGCCCTGACTCAAACTCAGAACCAAATTCAAAATTTGGGTAAAAACACCCAAAACTCACCTCCAGTCCTTGACTCAAACCCATACCAAATTGAGTTTTTTACCCAAATCAAGGGAGAACCAAATCCTTACCCAAATACCTAACGGCTAGGTTTGGGTGGTCGGTCGTGGTAGCAGGTGGTGGTGAGCGACGGTGGAGGTGATGGGTGGTGGTGGCAATAAGCGTTGGTGGTTGTAAGAGCAGAGAGGTCTGTTGGAGAGTGTTAGAGAGGGCTATCAGAGGGTCAGCGAGCAGTAGTGAAGGTCGTCGTGGTGTGAAGAGCCGCCTTTACGTGGTTCTGCGATTAGGGTTTCCAGATTTGCTAATTAAGTCCCCAAATATGTCGATCTAAGATTTCTGAGTGTCATCGGGATCCGGGAGTGCTCCGATGGCAGCGGCAGGCGATGGAGAGAAGATTGGGTTAGGATTAGGTCAAACAGCGTGGTTATGGGTGGTGGTGGTCTACGGTGGTGAATAGAGAGGAGGTGAGACAAATTGTTTTTGATTTTTTTTTAAGCCAAATTTGAGTAAAAAAGAGGTGATGACTGGAAAGGGTCTACCCAAATCAAGCTTTTTACTAAAATTTAAGTGAAAATGTGAGTAAAAGTTTAATACAGTGTTGGAGATGCTCTAACTTGTAAAATTAGTGATATTTTTTGTCCTCCTCTCAATCTTGGTCTATGTAGCATCAGATTTTTGACTTAGGGTGAAAAGATAACATACTTTTTTACAGGTTTAACATATTTTTGTTTTCAGTGTTCTAAACAGTAGAAAATACTTGAATCACTTGCAGTGTGAATAAGATCAGGTTGGACATAGCATTTCAATACTCACAAGGTTGAAATAGTCACTCTGAGCATCTTCATAGCCATCTACCATGTTAAAAAGAAAACTCTGCACTTGATTTCTTTGATGGCAGAATAGGGTGAGTTGTAAACTTACACAGAGACCTATAGGTGTAGAGAAATTGCTTTACATCAGATTCTCAACATAATTTATGGAAATAATAAATTCGCGTGCAATAGAATTTATGGACGTGATAAATTCTCAATAGATATAGCTTTATTATGGCATTGTACAAAATTCTCATACTGATTTGGTACAAAATTAAAAAGATTAGCCTATAAGCTTCACACATCCATTTTTAGACAATTGTAGCATTTTTCTGAACTGTGGAAAAAGAGAGATCATTCCAGTAACTTCATTACGGTTTCAACTAGCGAGTGAATTGATGTGCTGTGCGGGCTCATTCCAATAGCGCCAGAGAAAAAATTGAAGTTTTCGATCTCCGATGTTGTCTCTATGACAGACTCCATCTCCTTTCTCATTTCCAGATACTTGAAAGTTTGCACAGTTGCTTCCTTGTGTCTCATCATCCAAATTGCCAACTCTATGACAAACCTCCTTATTCTTGGAGTATTGATGGCTGGATTCTGATATTTTTTCAGAATCCGAACTAGTGCCCCAGCCAATTCAGCCTCTTCAATTCCAGCTTTCTCGAACATCTTGCTGGATTCTTCACTTGTCATAAATTTGAAAACATTTGCTGCTAGTCCCACCATCACTTCTTGCAATTTGTTCTCTTCTTGCAATTTGTTCTCTTCTGACATGATTGCTCTAAGCACCTGGAATAGAATTGATTATGCATATTATTATCTCAATTACTTTCTTTCGTATTAGAAAAAGATGAGTGTTCTTTGGTGTTATTGAAAAACTTACAATAGGTGCTGCATTAATGACTCCACTTAGCTGCAGGAAACAGTCTGCTCCGATGTAGATGCACAAATTCTTTAAAATTCTTGCTGCATTTTTGCGGAGAGACGGTACTTCCAATGCTTTGACCAGCAGTTCAATTACCTCCGGTTCTAGTAAAATTCTGCAACCATTACTCTTGCTTTCGAATGCCATCATTGCTAGTGCTTCTCCTGCTGCGATTCTCACGCCATCCTGATTTTCAGGAATCCCCTCTTTGAAGAAAATTTTAACCAGCTCTTTTAGAACTCCGCCGGTGCCTCCAATCTTCTCTCTTGTATCCGCTTCCATTGCCAGACTGGTTAGGATCTCAATCCCTAGTTGTTTTAACTCCGCCTGTTTCTCACCATTCTTCAGTATATCTCTGATATTGCTAATTGTGAAAACACCTTCAGAAATTTTATTCCTGAGCTGTTTACCGGTGGTTCCCGTCGTGCTAGCTAGCCTCTTCAGCACTTGGAGTGCCCGTTTCATTGTCATATTCTGGGCAGATGTAGCACCTTCATCCTTCTGTGACCCTTCCTCCACGTGAGTGAAGTCTATGATTTTAGGTAAGAGTCCTCTTGTGTTACCTATCTTTCCGCAGTTATCATGATCCCGAGCCAGTTTCGTCAGAATGAGAAGTCCCAATTCATTGAATTCCGAGAAATCATAACTCTGGTCGATGTCGATGTTGATGATTATCTTCTCAGGACTCTCATCCGCTAGACCACGTGACGTCCTGTGGTTCTGAAGCAGGGACGATATGGACTCCATTGCACCAGGTATTTCCGAAACGCGAAGAACGTTTTGCTTTTTAGCAGCTAGTTTTGATAGTATCTGCGCCGCGGATCTCCTGATCCTTTTTTCTTGCTCGTTTTTCCAATTCAGCATTTCGACTAACCTTTCCATAACCGGTAACGTCATTCCAATCTTTTGGAGGGTGTCGTAAGAAAACTGCTCATTCTCCGTGAATATTTGTAAAACATTAATTCCAATGAGCTGTTCATCATGTGAATTCGAAGCCAAGAGATCCATGGCGAACGAAACCATGTCCATCTTTAGTCCATCAAAAATGCTTCCGTTTACGCATCTCGAATACGCATCATAGAAGAATCTTCTAATTGAAACCATTCCCAAAGGCTCGCACTCCTTGTTCACCTCTTCCAACTTGCACTCCTTGTTCACCTCTTCAAACACCTGGCAATAAATCATCTGCCATTCCCAATATGCTTTCTCCAGGAGAAACGGTAGAGCTTCTGCCAATGCCAAGGAGTAGAAAATAATCAGAGCGGCTTTGCGGTTCCTCATATCATCATCTGCCTTCGTTGGACCAAAGTCTTGTTTTATGAGTTTCATTAGTGACAATACTGCACATGCTGTTGCAGATGCCAGCTGGAGCCAGAACAGAACCTTGCTGACATTCTTGGACTGAAAGACCCCCTCAGAAAGTGGAAGAATCGGAACGTCCGAAGTTTTCCACGTCCGAGTCGGCATCTGGTCCCACTTGCGCTGGCTGTTTTCCGGGTGTATGCTGTTGTTTCTTTCTCTGCTACTTCGTTGATTCTGCTTCGGAAACATGCCAATAAGCCGGAAACAAGTCGCTTTTGCGGATGTGGTTTCGTGTCGTTGCCACTCGAGCTCGTGGCTCCGGCTGAATATTCGGGCACCCTCAATTAACAGAATTGTGGTTACTAACCAGAAGTCTGCTTTCGCAAGCTTAACAGCAAAACCGCCGAGTAAAACCACCGTTGCCCAGATAAAACCCAGAGCTCCTAACCCTGTAGCTGCTTTTTCCAGCACTGCTAGCCGGAGAGCAAAGAGGGTTAGCTTCTTTTCTGGTGCACAAAGTGTGGGTCCTGACGGGAAATTGGGACGTCTTGGTATTTCACAAATCAAAATGATTTGTGGAGGAGTTTTTGGTGTGTCAATAATGATTCGTGGATAGAAAATGGTAGATACATCAATTTTCGGACGAAGGCTTCCTTTTCCCTCTTCTATGTCTTGACCATGATCCATCGGATAAAATTGAACTTGTTAAATCTGATGTTTCTTTTTGGGTTTTTTGTAGGGTGGATAGATCAGATTTGAGTTTGAGTTTTCAAGTGGTGGGTTGAGGTTTAGTTTTGGTTTAAAAATGTTGCTGGCTTTGAGCTGTGTGCCTGTGTGGAGTAGGGGAATGAGGGAGTGGTGGTTTATATAGAAAAATAAAGAGGAAAATAGCCTTCGGAATATGCTTGGGAATTGGAGAGGAAAGAAAACGTCAAGTTGTTTCTCTCTGCGATTTGTTAACAAAAGAAAAAAAAAATCAAGCCACTCACTCTTTCAAACTTATTTATGACCGGGTCATCGGGTAATAAGATCCATAGTTTCTTCAGTTTGTATACACTGGACCACAGTGAATTTGTATTCAATTCACAAATCCACCCCCATGAATTTCTAGTTATGCCCTACGTGAATTTGTGTTCAATTCTCAAAATCCCCGGTAAGCTCATGTTCGGTTCACAAATTCACATCCCTGTGAATTCTTGCTTGGACAGTGTGTCTGAAAATGATGCATCGGAAATTGAACTTGCTAAATCTAATGTTTTGTCTTTTTGTTGGATGGATAGTTCAGATTGGAGTTTGAGTTTTGAAGTGGTGGGTTACGGTCTTCGAGCTGCGGAGGGAATGAGCTTTCGGAACAGTGAACACACTTGAAGATTGGGAAGGACAGAAAAGCGTAAAGTGTTCTCTCTTTATGCAACATTTTGTTAAGGAAGTTTGTAGACTACATTTACAGGTTTAAACGTCATATTACAGGAATTCCTTGAAATGACCATGTTGCCCTACTTGAGGGCTCTTCGGATAGTACATTTATAGGGTTTAAAGGTCATGTTACAGGAATTCCTTGAATGACTCATTTTAGCTATATGGTACTCCCTCCGTCCCTTTTATAGTGTGTACATTTCCATTTTAGCTGTCTCTTAATAAGTGTGTGTTTTGAAAAGTTAGTGGGTACATTTTCTATTTCGCCCTTAAAAGTAGATTACTTTTTAAAAAGTTAGTGGGTAATATATATTTATAAGGGTAAGTAATGGAAAGTAGATGTAAAAGTTGATGTGAGAGAAAAATAGTTGAAATTCTCAGGTAACACACTTAAAAGGGGACGGAGGGAGTACCATGCTCTGTTAAATGGAAGAATTGAGCAAAGTAAGTATCTTTCCTATTTTATTTAGCCACTTGATCATCTTTCCATTGGCTGAACAAACCCATTAGCGAAATGACCATATTGCACTACTTGAGGACTCTTTAGGCCATGTTAAATATATATGTTGAATCGTTGTCATGTCTTTTCACGTTTTCTTAGTTGGAAGCATTGTACTTTATGCGAATTATATCTAGGTCCTCACGGGGGAGAACAATTTTTTTTACTCTTACTTTAGGATGGACAGAATCATACATGAGATATTGCAGTTTATTTGACTAATGATGATTAGTAAGTTTCTCAACTTCAAAGCCATTTTGCAATGTTTTAGACAATTTTCCTAATGCTGATTAGGATGGACCAGTTGACGCTTGAAATATAGGTGTTCCTTGATTTCGGACGATTAGCACGTTGCTCAATTCTTATGTCATTTGAAATAATTAGATAATGATTATTTGGGAGTTCATTGGTGCGAGCATGCTTCGTTGGAGTTCACCCGATCGTCTGGGTATTCTTTGTCTTTTATCTTTAACTAGCACTAAGTCTCTTCAGAGATGTTGATTCTAGATATGAATTTTGTAAGTGGCGTTGTCTGCGTCAATTCATATATGGGCATCGATTGCCTTGTGCGTTTCTTGTTCTCTATTAAGATGATTAGTTTGGCTTTTCTAAGATCTTTGTAATGAATTCCATTTTTGTAAGTGTCGTTGGACATTCATTAATATAATCTTCTCATTTTCGTGTAAAAAAAGAAGAAGAGTAGATAATTTTCCTATTTGGTGCATCCACCGTAACAAAAAAAATGGGTTTGGAATGCCATTAATACAAGGGAAATGATTTTCACATCCCCACTTCATAATCCACACTCCTTTTTTTGTCTTTATCCAAATAAATTTACAATATTGCTATTTTTCAATACACCTTTTCTTTGGATCTGGGGTAGCCGTAGTGACCCAAGTCACTACATCCCCGTAGTGACCTCATTTGTGGACCCTCTATAATCTGCATTTGGGATCGGAACCGTACAATTTGTTTGGTACGTTGAGTAGATCATTCATGTAAAAGTTCAAATTAATTGGATATTGGTAGCCAAATATTCGGGTACCATTTATATGGATAGCCAATATCATTTGGAGAATACATTTTAAGACAAATTTGTCTCAATTATGTGTCTACCCATCTCCGATAATCATAATTTTTTGTACCCATGATGTGCTCAACATTCATGAAAAAATGAACGGTTCCGATCTCAAATGAATATTTCAGAGGGTCCACAATTGAGGTCACTACGGGGATGTAGTGACTTGGCTCACTACGGGAACCCCATGTCCCCTTTTCCACACATCCAAGGGTAATTAGACAACTTTTCTAATGCAATAAGGGGTGTGAAAATCATTTCCCTAATACAATATTCATCTGAATCTGTAGTTATGTAAGCCATGTTAAATAAATATGTTGAATTACCGACACATGTCATTATATTTTCATATTTTGTTAGTTGGAACTAGAACTTTAAGCTAATTATACTTAGGTCCTAGTGGAGTTTTTTTTGCCTAATGCGAGCTCAATTAGGTTACGATGGACCAATTCATGCTTAGATATCAGTGATCTTAGATTAAAGACAATTAGCAAGTTGCTCAATTCGTATGTCATTTTGAAATAATTAGACAATTTATTTTCCTAATGGTTGCATTCACAGTAACCGAAAATGGTCTTGGAATACCATTCATATACTGTATTATTAATTATTAAATGGTCTTGCACAAAAATTGATTTGGATCTCTAGGCCTGCCCTCTCAGATGACTTTCAGTTTTGATTTGGGGGTATGGTTCTGCAGTAAAACGTTCATGTAGCTCATTGGTTCTTGGAGGTTTAGGGGTCACTGTCTCAGTGATATTTCGAGAGCAGTCACTTTGTATATATTGCCAAAAATTGCATACGCATTGTTACATCAAAAACATATTTAGGTTTACTCGGAAAATTCTCTTTTCTGGCTCATTCTATGTTTTTGTGTTTATCAGCAATTCAGGTGCTCATAACTTGCAGGGTTGGGAACTTGGGATACTAAGAAGTAGGGCTGCAAATGAGCCGAATCGAGCCGAACTTTAGAATGTTTAAGTTCATTTGTTAAGTTTTAAACGAACTCGAGCCGAGCTCGAACTCACTAAAAATTTGACGAGATGAGCTTGCCTAGGTTTGATTCGAACTCGAACATGTTCACGAGCCTTAACAAGTCAAAAGTACTGTATCTTTATGCTCTCATACAGGTTTAAAACTGTAAACAAAATTTTTATTTTGCACATAAATAAGCTCATACATTTATAAAATTATAAGAATATATTAAAATTTTAAGTTTGGTGTATTTTTAAAAGTTTTATATACATATAAGATATGAAATTTTTATTATAAACATGTAAAAGTTCTTACATGTTCAAGGTTATATGTGAAATTCCTACAAAATATATGTACATTCTAAGTTCGCGAGCCCAACCGAGCCAAATATCGTTGAGTTCAAGTTCGGCTCGTTTATGGACCGAACCTAACATTGGGGTCCAGGTCTGGCTCGTTTAGTAGACAAGTCGAACTCGAACGAGCCCTTATCGAATCGAGCTCGAATAGTTCACGAACGGCTCGATTCATTTGCAGTCATACTAGGAAGTCTTCTCTTGTCAAGTTAAAGCCTGTGATGGATTCCAGTGTTAACTAGTAATTCGTTATACTTTTTACTTTTTGTAATCTGAAATTCGCTATCCTTCAAGTGGACGAATATTCTTCTTCTGACATGATTGTATTAACAAATAGTGGTGACCAACAAGAAGTTCAATTGTATACATTTTATCGATTCACGGATCTTGTAGGGCGTCTCCCGTAGTATATCCTATAGTGCACATCCTTATTGTCTATCTCTGTAATCGATAGTTCAAATATGTTTGTTAAATATTATATCGTTGTTCTTATAGCTAACGGTGTGTCTATAAATCTAAATTATTGATTACAGATGGACGGTCAGGATCGCGGATGGACGGTCAGGAATCCAGATGTGCACTTCAGGATGCACTATAGGAATTAGGAAGCGCCCTACAGAATCCCCAGACCCAAATTTTATTGCCGACCCTTTTTTTTCTCTCCCTCCTTCGGGAATTCAACTTATCAAGGAAACACTATCACATGTATTTATATTTTCACATTTTATTAGTTGGAAGCATTGACCTTTATACTAATTATATTTAAGACCTCGTTACCGAGAACAAGTTGGAGTGTTTTTTTTTTTTTTTGCCTAATGGGATCTCAATTAGCTTAGGACGGACCAATTCGTACTTCAGATATCCGTGTTAATTGTTTAATTAATGACGATTAGCAAGTTGCTCAACAGTCATGTCATTTTGTATAGATTTTACTGCCGTCCCTTGTTCTTGTTCTTCTTTTCCCTTTTACGAAAATTCAACTTATTAAGGAAACAATATCATTAACAATATCCTATATCTTTATATTTTCACATTTTGTTAGTTGGAAGCATTGACCTTAAAAGCTAATTATATTTTAATTAATTAGGACCTCGTGAGGAGAACAAAGTTATTGTTTTATTTTGCCTAGTGGGAGCTCAATTAGATAAGGATGGACCAATTCGTACTCGAGATGACGATTAGCAAGTTGCTCAATGCTCGTGTCATTTTGAAATAGTTAAAACGATTTTCCTAACGGGTGCATCATAGTCGAGATATCGTTTTATTTTATTTTATTAATGACGATTAGCAAGTTGCTCAACGCTCATGTCATTTTGAAATAATTAAACAATTTTCCTAACAGGTGCATCATACTCGAGATATGGTTTTATTTTATTTTATTAATGACAATTAGCAAGTTGCTCAACTCTCATTAATTTTCAAATAATTAAACTTTGTCCAAGACCACTCTGATTACTCTTTCTGTGACGGTTTTTTGATTTTTTCAGATTTAGAGGTTGTTCTCCAATGGATTTTATCAAGATTTGATAAAATCAAGCCCTTGATTTTATCCATTGATGAAGAGATTTGATGAAATCTCATATTTTTTGAATGCAAAAATGTGAGATTTTATCAAATCTCTTCACCTATAGATAAAATCAAGGGCTTCATTTTATCAAATCTCAATAAAATTCATTGGAGAACCAAGTCTCCAAACCGCATCGGACCTCTTCTACCACAGTTCCATTACCTGGGAACTACCTTCGGTGTTTTCTTTATAGGAAAATGCTAACGTGTGCCCAATAGGCACACGTTAAGATTAAAAACGTGTATTGAAATATGTAAAAAATGTATTAGAATACGTGAAAGTGTATTGAAAAGTGTAAAAAGTGTATTGGAGTATGTGTTATTTTTGTTTGTTTGTGTATTTATTATTGCCCATTAAACACACGTTAGCAAGACCCTTAATAATATAGTTCACCTTATATGCAGAGGCACATGATGTGACGTAATTTATCATGGCATGGCCACATCACAGATTCACAATTTGCACATGTAATCTCTTTCTAAGGGATTTGCTACGTAGCTCATATCTTTAGGTGATGATCCAAGCATGAATGGAGCCAGGATGACAATAGGGGCGATTGCCTCCGTAAGGAAAAAAAAAATTTCTTGTATTATATATAGGAACAAAAATATTTTCAACAATTTTCCAATAAATTATATGAGCTCACCAATGCGTAGGAAAATTCTTGACTCCGTCTCTGAATCCAAGTGATTCATGGATTGTGGTAGACTCAGGGAGAAAACTGATTTGCACTCCTTCGGGGTAGTTCAAATGGAGCAAGCCGAATTGAAAATGGGTTGATAAAGTGGGCATGAGAAAGCAATAAGTATTTGATTATGAGATCGCATGTTCGAATCCTACTGAGGCAACCATCCCAAACCTTGGGGCCACTGGGGTTAGCCCGGTCGTTACCTTCAGGACTCCGAAATTAGTTGAGGTGCGCAAAAACTGACCGGAACATCCATTTAAAATAAAAAAACGAAAGAAACCGAATTCAAACTTTATGGCTTGAAAAATGAACTGCGTACAGTACTACTCTTGAATTTACCTTGAGTGATGAGTACTTTCTGAACACGGTATATTTGGGCCCTCTGTTTTAGAGGGTTTTTGGGAACGCTCTTTTTGCATTTTGGGATTCTACTTATCACATTTTGAGTGTTTTGGAGATGGTGGCCAAAATAGATTCTGCCAAAATAGATTTTCAAATTTTGGGTTTAGAGAGCAGAATGAAGAAAGAGGGTGGGAGGAGCTTTTTGACTTCTCATTTTCCACTTTTCTCATTCTGATTAACAAAAAAACCTACAAAATGTATTCTACACATATGTCTCAAACACTACTCATGTTGCAAAATGCATTCTGCATATTTCTCCTAAACACTCTTCTCATATTCAAAACACATTCTGATCATAATCCAAGCTTAAAAGCCAAAAAGTTAAAAATGAAAAGCTGAAAAGTAAGCTCTCAAACACCCCTAGTTTCGATTACTAATCACAATGCTTTATAGCGGTTGTGATTTGACGCGAATGTCATTTCTCTTAATGACGATTAGCAAGTTGCTCAACACTCATGTCATTTTAAAATAATTAAACAATTTTCCTAAATACTCATAATTAGTTGCGATTAGCAAGTTGCTCAACAGTCATGTCATTTTGTATAAATTTTACTACTGTCCCTTCTTCTTGTTCTTCTTTTCCCTTTTACGGAAATTCAACTTATCAAGGAAACAATATCATTAACATTATGTCTTTATATTTTCACATTTTGTTAGTTGGAAGCATTGACCTTTAAGCTAATTATATTTTAGGACCTCGTGAGGAGAACAAGTTATTGTTTAATTTTGCCTAATGGGAGCTCAATTAGATTAGGATGGATCAATTCGTACTCGAGATGACAATTAGCAAGTTGCTCAACGCTCAAGTCATTTTGAAATAATTAAACAATTTTCCTAACGGATGCATCATACTCGAGATATTGTTTTATTTTATTTTATTAATGACGATTAGCAAGTTGCTCAACTCTCATTAATTTTCAAATAATTAAACTTTGCCCAAGACCACTCAGATTACTCTTTCAATAATTAAACTTAGTCCAAGACCACTCTGATTAATCTTTCTGTGATGGTTTTTTTATTTTTTCAGATTTATCCAAAGACCGCATCGGACCTCTTCTACCACAGTTCCATTACCTGGGAACTACCTTCGGTGTTTAATAATAGGAAAATGTTAACGTGTGCCCAATAGGCACACGTTAAGATTTAAAAAGTATATTGAAATATGTGAAAAGTGTATTAGAATATGTGACAATTTATTGAAAAATGTAAAAAGTGTATTGGAGTATGTGTTATTTTTTTTATTTGTGTGTTTATTATGTGTCAATTAAACACACGTTAGCAAGACCCTTAATAATATAGTTCACCTTATTTGCAGAGGTACATGATGTGACGTAATTTTATCATGGCATGGCCACATCACAATTTGCACATGTAATTTCTTTTTAAGGGATTTGCTACGTAGTTCATATCTTTAGGTGATGATCCAAGCAGGAATGGAGCCACGATGACAATAGGGGCGATCGGCTCTGTAACGGAAAAAAAAAATTCTTGTATTATACTCCCTCCGTCCATTTTTAAGTGTGTTACCTGGGAATTCTAACTATTTTTCTCTCATATCAACTTTTACAACTTTTACATCTATTTTCCATTCTTTACTCTTATCAATATAATAATACTCATTAACTTTTTAAAAATGAATCTACTTTTAAGGGCAAAATAGGAAATGTACCAACTAATTTTTCAAAACACACACTTATTAAGAGACAGCCCAAAATGAAAATGTACACACTATAAAAGGGACGGAGGGAGTATGTAGGAACAAAAATATTTTCAACAATTTTCCAATGAATTATATGAGCTCGCCACTGCGTAGGAAAATTCCTAACTCCGTCTCTGGATCCAAGTGATTCATGGATTGTGGTAGACTGAGAAAACTGATTTTCACTCCTTCGGGGTAGTTCAAATGGAGCAAGCCGAATTGAAAAGGGGTTGGCAAAGTGGGCATGAGAAAACAAGCATGTTCGAATCCCACTGAGGCAACCATCCCAAACCTTGGGGCCACTGGAGTTAGCCCGGTCGTTACCTTCAGGACTCCGAAATTAGTTGATGTGCACAACTGCGTACAGTACTACTCTTGAATTTACCTTGAGTGATGAGTACTTTCTGAACACGGTAGAGTGCAAATTTGTTCACCCTCACCCAATGAGGGTGAACAAAACCTTCACCCCAATTAGTTGAAATAGTGTAGGGTCTACAGAAACAATACACTTTTTGGTAAGCATGACATCACTTGTGGTTGGATCCAGGCCATTTGTGGTGGACCACATACCATTTCAACCAATCAGAGTGAGGGTTTTGTTCATCCTCATTAGGCAAGGGTGAACAAATTTTTTTTTGTCAAAAGTTGAGAGATAGTATTCATCAAAGATTTCCACGGGGAAAGGGTGGGAGTCCACAGATCGAACACTCCAACGAAAACAGGTCACAGAATTATGGGAAAGACAAAAAGTTCTTTCTGGAAGCTCCGCAGCCAAACCATCCGCTTTCATTGCCTGCAAGTCATTTCACCAATGTTGTCACAGGTCAAAGGTGAACTAATGGCGAAAAAAGTTTGAAAATTTTGTGTGTTTGGATGGGTTTTGAAAAGAAATTTTTGAGAAGAATTTTTGAAATAGTGTTTGGTTAAGTTTTTTGAAATGAGAATAATGAGCCGAGCTTTGTAAAGCTTGAGCTCTGCTCGTTTAGTAAATGAGCCAAAAATCGAGCTCAAGGCCATTAACGAGCCGAGCCAAGGTGATTTACTTAACGAACATTCTTAAACAAGCCGAGCCTATATAAATAAGCCGAGCTTTTGCGAGCCGATTCGAGTTTTACCGAGCTAGTTTACTAAATGAGCCTAAAACTCAAGTTCGAGCTCGGCTCGTTTGTGAGCCTAAAACTCAAGTTCGAGCTCAGCTCGATTACAAAACGAGCCGAGCCAAGCTGAGCCTTAACGAGCCGAGCCACGAGCTGCTTGCGAGCAGCTCGGTTCGTTTGCAGCCCTAACTGTGATGGAGCCTGTAAGTCCTCCTAAAGCAGGCTGCCTTTGGCATTATTGCTAGGGATACCGGTGGATGACCTCAGTTTGTTAGAGTGTAGGACAATGGCTTCGTCGGCAATTTTCGTTGAGGCGTGGGCTTGGCTTATATCTTGTGGAATGGCGGTGGGTCTGGGTTATCAGACGCAATTTGAGTCAGATTGTAGAGTGGTGATCCACTGTCTAAACTCTAAAGAATGCAAGCCGCCCGTGCCCATGCGAGATATCAGCATTGGTGGATACTAAACACTGGGCGACTTCGAGGAATTGGGGTTTCTCCTGGTGTTACTGGGCATCTAATTGCTTTTATTAGGAGAGCTAATTTTGTTCCAGGTTGAATTCCGCCTGAGATAGATGATCTTCTTTTGGGAGAGAGCCGGTGTTAGTTCGCTTCTGTTTTCTGTTTCGTATTGCCATTTCAACAAAAAAGAAAGAAAGAAAGAATAATGTAGCACCATGCCTTGGCTCAATTTTTCATTTCAAGAAGAAAAATACATTGTAGATTTGAGAACAATACAAGTTCCAAAGTCATTAAATTTGAGTCTACCATACAATCTGCTTTCAGCTAAAGCTCTAAACACATGCTGTTAGAATTTAGAAACCAAAGTACCAATCTTTCAAACAAATCTGGTTTTAGAAACAATCAATGAAAACAGGCATTGGACTAACCTTGCAAAAAGAAACACCATGACTAATCCCCTATATCGCCACAGTCCTTTGCCACACTTTAGCTTTCTCTGCGTCAATAATAGACTCCACAAGCTTCACCGAGCTCTCTAGCTTCCCCTCCTCATTCACAACTACATAATCGAAGTTCTTGATATGCCTCACTTCCTCGCGAGCTGTGGCAATCCTAACAAGCAAAGTCTCCTTTGTCTCGGTCTTCCTATCAATCAACCTCTTCACCAATGCTGATTCACTCTCTGCCACCAAGAAAATAAACACAGCTGAATTCCTAAGAATCTTCCTCAATGTTGCAGCCCCTTGGATATCCACTCTCAACACAATGTCGTAACCTTTTGCCATAAATTCCCGAATCTGCTGTTTTGGAATACCTGACGCAGGGAAGCGTTTAAGAAGCAAGATGTGCAGCAAAAACAATCACAAACACAATATCAATAAGAGAGCATCTTCTTTTTCCAAAACTTCATTAATACAAAACCACCAAAAAGCCAAGAGGTTTAGCATGGAGCGTTCCAGACTAATTATTTCCGAAAAATTGAAGCATCCCAAATGTGCATTGGAGAGAGAGAGAGAGAGAGAGAGGCAGTGTTCTAAAAGTCCCCGCCTAGGCGCTAGGCGGGGGTCCAACGCCTAGGTGATTTGGCGATTATGCAGCCGACTAGTCCCCGCCTAGGCCCTAGTCGGTACCCGGCCGACTTGGGAGTGCCTAGCATCTTTTAGAACCTTGGAGAGAGGCATATACTATGTATGATTTGTGCCTCCTTCAATTCCCCTTAACAATCACCATTCACCAATGCATACTCCAAAAACCATTGACAAGAACTCCTCCTTGCTCCCCAAAAAAGCAGTCCTTCAAATCCACTTCCCCGGGCCTATTCGACCGGAACTTGCACATATAATAAAAGCTAAAAATTGCAAGCAGCCTAAATGTACTAATTAGAGAACAATATCTCCTCCTTTCTCACCAAAAAAACAATCTTTCCCATCCACTTCCCCAATGCATACTCCAATAGCTAATTACCTAAAAATGGGAAGCATCCTAAAATTACTAATTACTAATAAAAGAAGAATAATATTGAAACACAGACTTTGTAACAATCTGCCCAAATCAATACCTTTATAATCACCATACACCAATGCATACTCCAATAGCTCATCTCTCTGCACCATGGACAAAAACTCCTCTTTGCTCACAAAAAAATAGTCTTTCCCGTCCACTTCCCCTTCCCTTTTTGCCCGGCTCGTGGCCGTCACCACAAAGTGAATACCCTCTCTAACTTCCCTCAACCTCTTGATCACTGCATCTTTTCCCACCCCACTTGGCCCACTAATCACTATAATCAAAGGGTTTGGGTTTGGTGCTAATGGGTCTGAACTGAATGCTGACCCAACTGAAGCTTCAAGCGCTCTATACAATTCGGCCCGGTCGGCCATCTCTGGGTCAGGAATTGGCACCGCCGGAGGCCGCCGTGAATCACCCATTTTGCAATATGATATATTTGAGGCCTGAAATAGGGTTTTGATGCTGTTTGGGTTGAGAAATTTGGGGTTGGAGTTGAAAACAAGAAATGGGTTTGTGGGTTTTGGATGGAAAAGAGATGGGTTTGGGTTGAATCGAGTGAAAGAGGTACAGAGCCTTCGAAAGAACATCGAATACGGATTTTTTGGTACGGGTTTTGGTTTGGATATTTGGCGTTATCAAGAACCTAATTCAAGGTCTTTGATTTGATCAAAAGAGGAATATTGACAGTGGGAATAAGAAAAAGTTGGAGAAATTTGCAAATTTTTCGGTATGTTGGTAGAGGTACGGTGAATTCTAGAAGTAGGGTTTATCATATTCTGGGAAGAGTTCTTGGAGAGCTCCTTTTAACTGGGTTGTCCGGTTGTCTTTACTACTATGCTTGTCGGCCTGATGATTTGGCAAATAAATATAAATCTGTTTTTTGGTTTATTCACTTTGTTTTTATTCAAATTTTTTTTGCAAATATTAGTTTTGCGTCAAATTTTTATGGTTTATTAGTTACTCTCGACAAGACGAATCTAAAGAGTATAAAATTATAGTCAAAACTAAATTTTTTTTTAATAAAGCCAAAAATACGTGGTTTATTGGTTTAATTTTGGCTTTATTCAAAAAAAAATTAATTTTCACTACAATTTCATACTTGTTGGATTCGTCTCGTCGAGAGAAACCAATAAGCCACAAAAAATTGACACAAAACTAATTTTTTTTTTGAATAAAGACAACGAATAAATCAAAAAACAAGTTTATGGTTTTTTTGCCAAATGAGGATACTCGTTATGCTTCTTCTTATGTCTATAAAAGAAGAATTCTCCTTATGCCTATAAAAGAAGAAGTTATTTGGTGTTTGTAATCAGATTGTTCCGATGAGAGACTGGTGTTTGTAATCAGATTGTTCCGATGAGAGATTAGAAATGGGAGCCTTTTTTTCTCTAAATGAGATTGGATGAGAAAGGGGAAGAGCCAATCAAAATATTTTATTTTTTTACTTTTCTTTTCAATTCTTACCGAAATATTCAATCCAAATGAGTGATCTGGCTAGAAATATCGGAAAATTAGTGTAAGGTCCAAAGGTAGGGGCCTATTGACTCATTTAATCCAGGCTAAGTTTTAATAATCTGTCGTGTCCAGTATTTTAAAATTGTTGCGGTCTAAAGTCCTTCAAAGGACAAA
>JAXBDA010003337.1:0-35339 GCA_036023075.1 Gaultheria prostrata | reverse complement strand
CATATACAAGACTACTATGATGATCTCAGGTCTAAGGATTACTTGCACAACTGCTACTTATGAATGTCAATTTGACAAGTAAGTAGAACTCCATATAAACATTCATTGATGGTCACGTTCAGTGAATATGTTCCTCTAACAAACACCTACATGTTTGCTTTAGTGTCTCTACACTAATGACTTGAGACTAGCCATTCCCCTAAAGAGAGAGCATAACCTGTACTAGTCTTGACAGATTACTGATGCCCAATAAGTAATCTAATGACTAGGAACAATTAAAAAATAAAGTGCCGAGAAGATTAAGTCTCCAACTCTTAACTCTTAAGAACAAACCTTTTCAACTTTATTTTATGGACATATTACGTAAACTTTAATAAGATAGTAAACATAATATATTAAAAGTCCATTTATTGATAAGAGAAATGCTTACAAAAGATCTAAAACCTTCATCCATATGATTGACTTTAGGTCATATCTCTAACAGTTCGATCATAATATCTCCCGACTCCAATAGGTTACCGACTCAATTCTTGCAAGTGGCCAGATTGGCATTAATTATTCATATACATTTTTCCCTCTTATAGAGGATACAACTTAGATTTGTCCTGCATAATTAAACACGTACCTTGTGTAGTAGAAATACGATATATATTTTATTTATGATTTGGAAGAAATACTATAGATAAAGATCCTCTTCAGTACATTGAAGAGTGAGTCGCCTTGTGAACTAGCCTTCATAGAGATCCGAAGCAAGCCGAGGGGTGATCAATACTTCTAACGGCTTTAGTTTATGCATAACCACCCCATTTCGCAAGCCGAGGGGTGATCCGAAGCAAGCCACCGTTTTAAAAAAATGCCATTATTATATAGAAAATATAAATTTATCTCCGAATTATATAGATTCGCCACCACTAAATTTTTTAAGTAAAAATAATTTCGCCACTACAAAGGTAACATTTTGGCTCCGTCATCTAATCATCTCATATAGAAAGTTAGACCAATCAATCACTATTTAAGTAAAAATACTGTTCGATCTTTGACTGCAATAGGTGAAATGACTTAATTCTTGCAAGTGACAAGATGTGGCATTCATTGTTCATATACATTAGGTGAATTGACTTGATTTTGTTCATATTCTTTCTTCTCTCTTATACAGAATATAACTTAGATTTGTTCCCATGTAATTAAACACGTACCTTATGTGGTAGAAATATAACATATATTTTATTAATGATTCGAAATAAATACTAGATTTATAGATAAATTAAAGATCCTCTTCATTACATTGAAGAGTCAGTCGCCATGTGACCAAGCTTTCACAGAGATCCGAAGCAAGCCGAGGGGTGATCAATACTTCTACCGGCTTTTCTTTAAGCAGGGTAACTGCCAATCCTTCACTCATATCCACTGGCTCATTCCTTGGAGTAGCGAACTCAAAACCACGGGAAAGTCTCTTCCCAGTTAATTTACTTTTTAAGTGTGAATCACGTATCGAGGATGTGACCCTATCAGTAACCCTAAAACAACCTTAAGGGTTACTCAAGTGACAATGAGCCATAAATTCAGACATCATAAATTCAAAACTTGGCAATCTCTTGGGTTTAGTTCGCAGGAAATAAGTCTCTTGTAAACTCCTACTCCCGGTGTGGATGGCTTACATGTGACCAAACTGAGGTGGGAAATAGTCGATGTGTGCATAAAGCAGTAAACTACCTCTAACCGTCGCCAAAAAAAAAAAGAGATGACTCTTAAACAATTGAACTCTTCGATATAAAAAAAAAATTCATTTATACAACTTGGTATATATATAATTGCTTCGCATCCATCATTTTATTTGATCATAAGCCTTGATAGAAAATGTAAATGATCCAATCATCCCATGGAAAGTTGGACCAATCAATCACTAGCTACCATTTTGGATACATTTGAAAACTGTCGAGCTTTCATTATCTCTGTGAATGTAAACAAATTCCATATACTCAAAGCCACCAAACTTCTATTTGTGAAGGCAGATTGAGTCATGGTAGCTAGGGTTGAAATCGCAGTCCGATGGGAAGGGGCCAGCTGGAGAGAAAAATTCTATGTAGTTTTTGATTTCAGATGGGAGAATTCAAGTAGATAAGCAAGGCAAATTACTTCAACAAATTATTCCCTCCGTGGGCTAGTGCCAAAGGCGTAGAATATTATCATGGCACATGTGTGTTACATAAACTGATTTGAATACTCGATTATATATCAAAGCGAAAGCATCATAAACTTGAGATTTAGGTTCTAAATCATTCCCCGACTCATCTAATTAAAGAACCAATACTGTTCGATCATAATATCTCCCGACTCCAATAGGTCACCAACTCAATTCTTCCAAGTGGCAAGATTGGCATTCATTATTCATACACATTCTTCCCTCTTATAGAGGATACAACTTAGATTTGTCCTCCGTAATTAAACACGTACCTTGTGTAGTAGAAATACGATATATATTTTATTTATGATTTGGAAAAAATACTATAGATAAAGATCCTCTTCAGTACATTGAAGAGTGAGTCGCCTTGTGAACTAGCCTTCATAGAGATCTGAAGCAAGCCGAGGGGTGATCAACACTTCTAACGGCTTTAGTTTATGCATAACCACCCCATTTCCTCCACTCATATCCAATGGCTCATTCCCTGGAGTAGCGAATTCAAAACCTTGAATCAACCGTGCCAAAGTCAAGTGTGACACTTGATTTGCAAACGTGTTCCCGGGGCAAGACCGTCGACCCGACCCAAACGGGAGGTACTCAAAATTATTCCCGAGAAGATCAAACCCTGCTGCATGGTTGCCCTTCAACCACCGCTCGGGCACAAACTTTTCTGGGTCGGGCCATACTCTTGGGTCTCGGTGGAGCTTCCAGAGGTTGGGGAACAAATGGGTGCCCTTCGGAATGTGGTACCCTCCGATTTCACAGTCTTCGATGGCTATATGTGCTATAGAAAGTGGGCCCGGTGGGTTGAGTCGAAGTGATTCCTTGATGACTGCATGGAGATAGACTAGGTTTTTGATATCGGATTCTTCAACCCATCGGGTTTTACCGATTTGGGTGTCGATTTCTTCTTGGAGACGGGTCAGTGCGGGTCGGTTGTTGATGAGGTTGGATAGGAGCCATGTCAAGTTGACGGATGAGGAATCAGAGCCTGCTAATATGATACCCTGCAAGGGTGCAAGTGTGAGAAATGAGGGTGAAGATTTGATAAAATCAACGTTGATTTTATCAAATGAGGATTTGATAAAATCTCAGTTTTTTCAATGCAAAAAAGCTAAGATTTTATCGAATCTCTTCCTCGTTTGATAAAATGAAGAGTTAATTTTATCACATTTTGATAAAATCTTTTGGGAAACTAGAACTTAGTATATTGACTATTATTAGGGCCTAAAAGGGTATTGCCGACCTCCGCTCATTAGGCGGAAGATAATATATATATAAAGACAAACAATTTCTGATATTAATACTCATTTCAAGGATATCAACATACTTTCATAGATATCAATATATTTTTCTCAGATGTCATTAAACTTTCTATACATTATCTTCCGCCCTAAGGGTTGAGGTTAGCATTTTCCAAATACACAAAACTGTGGCCAGTGAATATTCCAACTTTTGAGTCCAAACAAATCAGTGGCGGCTCCTCAACAGTCAACAATTGCATGACTAAATGACTTTTTTCTTTTTTTGTCTAAATGATTTTTTTTTTTTGTCTTACCCTAAATCATGCTTGACTGCCAGTATGCATGATGTTACTGCTATGAAAATAGACAAGAGTCTTGAATTAGGTGGGTGCAATGCTTTTCAGGTGTTGAACAGGTCTTTCTATCCTTTTTTATTCTCAAATTTGCAACCATGGAGCTACTACTCTGGCCACGTTCCACTAAACTTGACTTTTTGAATTTTAATTAATATATGTGAGCAGAATGACTTGTTCCAAAAAATATAAAATGCCAAAAAAGCTTAAATAGGAAAATAATCCGCTTAGTGGAATGGGTTTTAAGAGAAATAAGAACTTACAAGTTGGTTCATAGGTGTTTGATTAAGTTATCGCCAAATTTTCAATTTTTTTTTATCACTACCAATCCATTACTATCTAATACAAATTGTATAAATTTCTTGCTTCTTTATAAAAATATTTGTTAAGTTATCGTCAAATTGAATTTCAATTTTTTTTTATCACTACCAATCCAGTACTCTCCAATACAAATTGTATAAATTTCTTGCTTCTTTGTGAGATGATTTGTTAAATGTAAAAGTCTTTCAAAAATATATGTGAATCATGCACGTCCTTAAATTACGAATGACAATGGTAATTTTTTAGTTTAATACCAAACAATCAAGTGATTATAGAAAGAAAACTATTAGCATGCTGTTGTCTATCAAAAAAGCTATGAGTATGCACGTTGGCGTATAGCGCACGCCAAACATACGCCACGTGTATCTTAACAGTCAAAAGCTTTTCTGACGTCCGAGATTTAAAATCCGGACCATTGATTTTTGATATGGAAAATTAAGATGTGTTGCGTGCAATTGTAGTGCGTATGCCAGAGTGTGCGTACACATAGAAGGGTTGTTTAAATATCCATAAACATACCATTGCATTTGCCTTGATGATAGTCTCCCTTGAGTGCCCATAACTCCCTTCATCATCAATTTTAGACAACATCACATCAATGAAATCCTTCTCATCCCCTTTCTCCCTTTCTCTCCTCTTAACATGTTCTTCAATCCAACCCTCCATAATAGCATCCAATTCCCTCATAACCCTCTTCACACTCCTCAATCTCCATACCAAATCCAACCACCGCAGGGGTAGAAACGGTACCACATCCGACCAAGTAAAACATCCAACCCAATACATATACTCATTTATAACCTTCTTGAAATTCTCTGCTCCTGGATCTTGGACGCCACCTGTAATCATCCTTGTGATTATACCCAATGGCAGTTCCTCGAGCCACGTATCCATTATTAAGGTCCCGTTTGGATGATTGGTTTTGCTAAGGCGGTACAATTTTTTGATGGCGGTATCAATTTCGGAGACTCGTAAGTGTTTGAATAGCTCGAGACGATGGCTTGAGAGTAGTTCGACCACGATTAGCTTGCGCAAGTCTCGCCAGTATGGGCCGTATGGGGTGAAGCCTATTGAGGCCAAGTCGTGGCTCAGGTACTTGGCTGCATAAGTGGACGGACATAGGATTAATTTAACTTGAGAGGAACTGAATATTTATTTATGCAATAAGAAAACTTGTAAAATTGGAACAACGTTATACTACTTGACACCCAAAGTACGATGATCAATCTATATCACGCAAACCAAGGGCTTAAAGACTAGCGGTTATCTCTTGGTTCTCCCACAAGGGAGACCAAGTTCGAGCCTCGGCAGAGGTGTTTGAGATATAGGGCTGTGGATAGCTTCTAGACCCCCTCTGGACTAACTCACTGATGTATACGTTTAGATTCATTTAGAGATAGAAATGGATGTACTTTTACATGAATAACTGAAATACTTGAAATCATGAATGAAACTAAGAAAAGGGTGGGGATAAAATTAATTAAGCAGAATATGAACAACCATATGCATACACGTGAAGGTAAGAAATAAATTTTGGGGACGGGACGGGTATCAAATTTTTTAGAAAATTTTTGAGGCGACGAACCGGTTCTATTTCACAAGATATAAGTTTTACGAATACTACTACTACTAGATCAAAGGAACTTTGGGAGTCCATATCTGCTGCTTACATGAACCGGCTATTGGGCGTGAGGCCAAGGCTTTGTCATTGGTTGTGAAACACTCTTTGAAAGACTCAGAATTGTTCACCACGACTACAGGGTGGACACCGAGCCGAAACAAGAAGACCGGACCATATTTGTCGGCCATGTCTCCCAGGGTTTGAGCCAGGAGACCTGGGCCGCTGAGTAGATGGAGGTGGCCTAAGATGGGCCATGCGCCCGGTGGTTCTGGGGGTGACTTGAACTTGATTTTGTGACTATCAGTAGTTCTTGATCTCCACTGGTTGTACAAAAAGAGTGAGGCTACTAGCAAGGCAATTGCTAATGGTAGATGAGAAAGAAAATCCATAGTGGTAATTAAAAGACCTTTGTTTCCTTCCACATTTTGTTTCCGATTGATTGTTTGGAGATTTATAGTCCATGCTAAAGGGCTCAAGTAATCAACTTGGACTTTTCAAATTAAAGGAAGAAAATTGAGTATAATGGCGACAAAAATAAAATCTGAAGTGGATTCGTCGCCATTGAGTGTTCAACGCTAAGCTTCTGTCTTCTAAATAATGTTAAAAAAACCAAGCTCCGGTAGCTTAGCGATTATCTCTTATTTATTCTATAAGGGAGACCAGGGTTCGAGTCTCGGCAGCGGCGTTTGGAGTTTAGGGCTATGTTTTAAATAACGTAAAAAATCAAGGGTTTGTAGCCTAACGGTTATCTCTTAGTTCTTCCACAAGGGGCCGGGTTCGAGCCTCAGCAGAGGCGTTTGGAGTTTAGGGCTATGGATAGCCTCTAGACTCCCATCAAGACTAACTCACTAACTCCCCTGCTAATTCCCCATTGATGTATATCGAATGACAAAAAAATAAAATAATAATAATGTTAAAATACCGGTTACTTCTGAAAAAAATATCATGGTATTATTCATCTCTAAATGATATATATAGTATATATTTTTTTTATGTTTTTAACATTCAAAATACTCTTTCATAAACTACCATTTGTTCCAGATGTTGTCTATCTTCATATCGTAGAGAATAGTTTAGACAAAACTTACTTAATACTTGATATTTGATACGTAATTGAATATGTGTACTCATTGAGATTTATTAATGATTAATGGATGAGGCTGCCTCATGGAGTAGGGGCATCATAACTTGACTTTGGAACAATGGATAGAGCTTAAACAGTCAATGTAAAAACCAAATTTATCTGAACCATGTAAATTAAAAATATTGTATGAAAATCTTAGATCGCTTAGGTTTAATGATTCGCTAGGTATGAACCCTCAATTGAAAAACTCACTAATCAATGGTCAATCAATATATAAACCAAACGCACAAATAAAAAGCAATAAAACGAAGAACGCAACGATATACGTGGAAAACCCCTGAATGGGTAAAAACCACGCAAAGATATTCCCGATTGATCGGTTTTTGCCAGATTGATCTACCCACTCTCAAATTAAATGACTATAACTCTTTACACTCTATTCTTATACAGACTCACTAGCTTATATAAAATAATAAAATTACAACTCGATATAAATATGGAGACTCCGAAATTTAGTCCTTACATTAGTTTATGATTTTATTTATTAGCTCAATGTTAATTTCGGTAAGAACCACCAACACTAGCAAATACCGAAATGTTGTCCAACTGCAATGTAAATCGTACAAGTCCTCGGAACAAAAGATTATCAGAAAGTCTAGGTACCCAGAATGGGTATCCAAAATTTACCCAGAATGTGTAAATCAGTGACCCAGATTTACTCTAAGTGAATCTGGACAATTGATTTTCAAATCTTGGATAAATTTTCTGTGTATGTAGCAGTGCTGAAAGTAAAGAATCCTCAGAATATGATGAAGAAACGAAGTATTTTTGTGGATTCTCAAACCAGAATTGCAAGAGAAAATGATACGAAAAATGTAGAGAGAGAAAGAAGAACACAGACAAATGTATTGAATCTCATTTGTTCGACTGACTTTTCTACAAGCACTGTACACCTTTCTTTATATATCAAACATGAGGACGGCTGATGCTGAGATGTCAAAAAGAAAGGCATGAGAAATCTGTTAGTACAATAAAGTACTAATATCCACCACTACTTGGACAATAATAGAAAAATCAAACTAATACAACTGAAATTAGTTATATTAGCTAGAATAGTCAGAGACGACTCTTCCGACTGGTGGGACATGTGTCTAGACGTCAAGAGAGGCTGCGAATTGCTGAATTGGGATTCTCGTGGTGACCTCAATGATATGGTAGACACATAATTGTGATAAATTTGTCTTACAATTTGTTTTCTAATGATATTGGCCATCCATTTTCAAAAAATAAATGGTATCCGATCATGTGGCTATCAATATCCAATAATTTGATTTTTACATGAATGTTGTACTCAATATTTCCAACAAATTGAACAGTTCTGATTCCAAATACACACACACACACACACACACACACACACACACAATGCACGGATCACTACGGGGACTCCAAATCCGAATCGTCTATCTCTGTAATCAACGGTTCAAATTCGTAGAAGCATTCTTTCCGGTAAGAATGCACTTTAATCTGTAAGAATGCATCTGCGAACATGAACTGGAATTACCGAGATGGACGGTTGAGATCAAAAGTTGGCAGAGCCCGCCTTCCGTAAAGGTTAGCAAAATGAGTGATTGAATAAAATTGGGAGGCGTGGATTTGAGAAAATAGCTCTATTTCAACCAAAAGAAATAACCTTGTTAGAATGTAGGTTATGATAATAATTTATTTAGCGAACTACTAGCCATGAAATATTTAATCGTTGATTTAGCTGAATAATTTACAGTTGATTTGTTGAAAAAACTGCAAATATTCAATTCATTCGACAGATTTGCAACCACTAAAAGGATTTGTGATCGTCATGTAAATTCCACTCTCTCTTTGAATTGCATGCAAGTCTACAAATTCCACTTTTTGTTTTCCTTGTCCTTACTAACATTTAACTCCACACTAGCCTTGTACACGTTCAATGCAAGGAAAAAATAATTACATTGGTATTTTTTTCGACCCCCATATACTGAACGAGCGCAACACTATTTGATAAAAAAGATAGTTGATAAAAAAAAATACATTTGTGTTTTTTACGACCTCGTGTTTTTAACGGCCACAAATCTAGTTGATACTAAAAAAAACTACATTGGTGTGTTTTTTCCTGCCTGTGTATCAAACGGACACGAATTAATATCCATGTCCTCAACTTTGATTTTTCAAATTAAAGGAAGAAAATTGAGTATCCATGTCCTCAACTTTGACTACCACATAAAATTCTATGTATTCAACAATAGTACACTACCACACAAAATTATATCCTTTTTTTTAATTACTAGCTGTGTAATTATTCAACACTACCACACAAAATTCTATGTATTCAACAATAGTACACTACCACACAAAATTACATCCTTTTTTTAATTACTAGCTGTGTAATTATTCAACACTACCACACAAAATTCTATTCCTTTCTTTGAATTACTAGCTGTACATGTATATTCAACATCCTTGCTTTGAATTCTTTGTCACTAAAACTCATGCACGGTACCAAGTCCTTTAAAGTTAATATTTTTCTCTCCATTATCACATGTATAATGACAAATAAATATTCCGAGGATAATTACCAATATTCCACCCAAAATCGATATCTTCCTCTCTTTGTCCCACAAAGATAGTCTACGACGAGTAATTTTTGGAAAAAAAAATCTGAGATGTCAGTCCTTTAATTTGGTGTCAAGAAATTTTAAAAATTATGCATGCAAATGCTTTATTTTTTTATCCGAAAGTTGGACCTTTTTTTTATATGAACCTAATCTCTTTGTTTCTGGGAAAAATATCATGTTATTGTTTCGACTAAATGATAGTATTTTTTTTATATTTTTGACAGTCACAATACTCTTTCGTTTCCAATCGCCTAGCAATATTTTGACTAACCAATATATATTTATAAACGTCGTGCTCTACCAATCTCAATTGAAAAATCAAGTTTAGTTTCCGGCAATTCTACTTTCTTTTATGTGGCACACTACTTAATTGAAAGGATAATTAAAGAGGAGTATTATTTTAGGAAGATAGTTAAAAAGAATAGCAAACTAGTAACTTGTTAAAATAATTTCATGGAGTTTTTGACAAAATTATTGTTGTAGGTACGTTGGATTCGACAAATGACATAACACAAATTATCGACTAAACCGAACCAATTGGCCAACATAAGAGGATTAACTACTAGAGGAGAGGGAGGGCCGGGGAGGGGGCGGGGGCGGGGGAGGGGCTCTTAGCTATAACACCACCCGCACCTAGCTATAACTTTGTTTCTTTTCCAAAGTTTAATAAATTTCATTTTGTCGATCAAAACAAAAACACCACCCGCACCTCTTCCTTAGCTTATCCCAAGGGAAAAAAAAATGAGACGGAATTAACCCACATTAGTCAATGATCTAATTATAAGTACAATCAAGTAATATCTCACAAAAATTTGCGTCGCGATGAATTTGAACCAGACAAACGCCACAATAAAATGATTTAAGTTAGTACGTACAACCATAACTAATCAGGGCCTACAAAAATAATGGCTAGTCAATATTACAACTTCCTAAAGTGGATATCATATGAGTCCATCACTCCGGTGTGTTTTGGCCTAAAAAGCTGGCTTAACTTATTGTTTTTTGTTGCTTAAAGCTGACTTTCTGGTGCTGTTTGGGGGTTTTTTGGTGCTCTAAAAAGCACCATAAAGCAAGAAGTAGGACAAACTTATTTAGCCAAACCCCACCTCCATCTCAAGGGTTTTGAATGTGGCAGTTTTGTCACCTGCAATATTCATTTTATACTCGATCAACTCCTATAATGCACCTTAAATATATCAGAAAGTCTAGGTACCCAGAATTTAAAATTGAACGGTGCTTATTTTGGACCGTTCAACTTTTGTACATTCTGGGTACCCATGTTAAGATTTGCGGAATCCCACAACGCCCTATGGATCTTGGAAACTACAAATCACAGAAATCGCAAGAGCAAATAATGGTGCGTAATGAAAATGGAAAAAAAAAATGAGACACAAGATATACGTGGCAAACCTCAATGCGAGGAAAAACCACTGGAGCCACACTAGTCCACTATGAAATCGATCAAGAGTACAAGTCTTCTCGCAATCTCTTTGAAATGTGCGTTTTCTCTTGCCTTTATCTGTTTTTCTCTAAAAACTGATAACCCTAATTACTACATGTTAATTGCAATATAAATAGGTCGGGCCCTATGACCGAAATTACATACCGAGGTCCAAAAATATCATTTTCGCTGTAGTCCGGGATGATCCTAAAGTCGCACCCCGGACTGCGGGACACTCGTGTCCTTGGGGGCTCTCACCCCCACTCCGGAATAAACCATTGTTGAAGGTTATCTACACCCCAACAACCCATTCTGTGTACGTAGGAGTGCTGTAAATATATGGATTTCAGTCAGAAAAAGCAGTTGCAGATGAGAAGATGATACTATATGTTACAAAAAGTCGTATTAAGGCCACTGCTTTCCCGAGGTATACTCAATTAGTAAAATCAAGACATTTCTCTATAACTTACTATATTTTACGTAAAATTTATGTTTGAATCAGATAGAATATTCCACCTAACCTTGGTTACCTTCTTTAAGTTATTTGATGCAGTGGTTTAGTCATTAGTGTCAAGATCTGTGGGGAGCACTTGGGTCTACCCATTCGTTTGCCTTTTGAGTCCAAAAAACAAGCTAGTGGTGGATCCTCAGAAGTCAAGAATTGATGGCAGCATGGCTAAAATCACTGATGGAGGTCCCAACTGGTGTGCTTTGACTGCCCGTATGCATGATGTTACTCCCATGAAAATAGACAAGAGTCTTAAATTAGGTGGGTCCAGGGATGGAGCCAGAGGGGGGCCAATAGGGGAGGTCGCCCTTGCACGAGAAATAAAAAACCTCTAGTATTATGTAGAAAGAAAGAAAAAAATCTATGAATTATATAGGCTCGCCCTTGCAAAGTATTTTGAAAAAAAATTCGCCCCCGCATGGTGAAATTCCCAACTCCGTCCCTGGGTGGATCCAATGCTCATCAAGTGTTGAACAGGTCCTCAAAAGGCAAGAATTGATAGCAGCATGGCTAAAATCACTGATGGAGGTCCCAACTGGTCCGAGACTTTTGTTCTTAGGCTAAGTTCTCCAATTGATTTTCTCATGAAATTTAATTTTGATAAAATCTAGAATCCTTAATTGATTTTAGCAAAATTAGATTTTATCTAAAAAAAATCACTTGGAAAACTTCTTTATCAAAACTAGATTTTATGACTTGGGAAAACAACGTGATTTTATCACACTTCCAAACAAAATTAGATTTTATTTCATAAAATCAATTGGGAAACTCAGTCTTACCCTAAATCATGCTTTGACTGCCAGTATGCATGATGTTCTTACCCGGGGTGTTCCGCTAAGAGATTTTTTTGGCTTTTTAGCTTTTCACGGCTTTTTACGTGATGTATTTTGAGAGAGTGGCATCAATTTTTGTAATAAATTGACTTTTTGGCTTTTTTTAGGTAGTGGAATGGAGCCTAAATCCATAGTGGTAAAAACCTTTGTTTCCACATTTAGTTACCGATTGATTGTTTGGAGATTTATTGTCCAAGCTAAAGGGCTCAAGTAACGGTAGATCTTAATATTTTTATGAATTTTTTTTATCGCACTATTTAAACTAATATGAGATTGTGTATAGGTATTACTGATTTATATAGTCCTAATAGTGTTAAAGTAATTTCTGAACACCCTATAATAATTTTTTGGAGCCGGCCAATGGCGACAAAAATTACATCTGAAGCGGATTTGCCCACACATGGTATTGGTAAGTTCATGCTAAATTTTTGTCTTCAAAATAATGTTAAAATACCAATTATTTTTGAAAAAAATATTATGGTACTATTTATCTAAATTATTTTTTTATATTTTTAACAGTCAAAATTATCTTTGATAAACTACCATCTAGACAAGACATTGTCTTCACATCGTAGAGAATAATCAAGACGAAACATACGTGATATGTAAGTGGATATGAGTAATCATAGAGATTTAATTATTAAGTGATTAATGGATGAGGCTGCTCACGGAGTAGGAAATTTGGCAAGAAACCAAGTTTATTTGAACCACGTAAATTAAAAATATTATGTGTTCTCTTGGTTTGTTTGTGGTTTATTTATTGACTCAATGTTAATTTCGGTAAGAACCACCAACACTAGCGAAGACCGAAATGTTGGCGGTTCTAATACAAGAATAGTCGAGACGAAACTTCGGAGACACTGGTTTCAGAAATTAAGCTTGATTGATGGTGGGTTTGTGTCTACAAGTTGATAAGTCAAAGAGGGTTAATTTAGAATTCCAGAGAGGCTGCGGCTGTACGCCAAGTAGAGCAAGTCAGTAAGTGGTTATTTAGTAGAGCAATTTCAATTCTGGACGTTGGGGTTTGTGGGGATGTGGTTTCTATATAGTGAGTGCCCTCACTATAGAGCCTCCGGTTCCCCAAATTTTGGCCTTTTTTGGATAACCAAAACTAACAATCTTTTATCAATAACCCTATTTAGTGGACCTCACATCTATCCAATCAAGTATATACACCATTACACAATATGACAAAAAACTTCGCTCTCTGTCTCCCTTTCTCTCTAAACAGTCAAAAGTTCAATTTAAGAACCATTTTTTTTTAAATGCTTTTTTCAAAAAAATTTGTTTTTTTTCAAAAGTTTATTTTGAAAAACTTTTTTTCTAAAACTTTTCAAAAAAAAAGTTTATTTTAAAAAAGTTTATTTTAAGTTTATTAAAACAGTTCTTTTTCCGAAAAACTGTTTTGTTTTTAAAAAGTTTTCAAAATATTATTTTAAAAAAAAGTTTGAAAAATTATTTCTTGTAATTTGAAAAAGTGATGTGACAAGTTTTGGTTTTTGTTTGAAAAAGTGATGGGGGTCCATTGTTTTTTGTTATGGACAAAAAACACCAATGTGAAACTTAACATTGCTAGCTTTAGCCTGGGATGGAACTAAGATTTCATATCCCTAGGGGCCACACTATAAACAACAAGGTTTTGAAAATTTCAAGTTTCAAATATATAAAACAATTAAAAGTCTAAATAGTACCCAATATAAACACTATACATACACGCTCTTAACAAACCAAAAACAACTAAAAAAAAAGGTATTTCAATGGTTAGTGTGACACTCCTTTAGATCTCGAAGTCGTAGATTATTGAGTCGGAACTAATTTACATCAACTGAGCAAGGAGTCAATCCAAACCTTTAACTATACATCAACTGATTTGACAACATGTAGTGCAAAAATACCAAAGATACTGTAAATACCTTAATGGAAAATCAGCCTAAGTGACCTATGGAGTTTTATATTGTAGTAGGAGTGGCCCATCCATAAGATGTTTTAATAGTATAAATAAATAAATAAACTATACTGGATATTTTCTCTTGGAGGGTGGCCTTGCCCCAATAGACAACTTGTGCTTTCGTCCCTGGCTTTAGCAACCTCTAAAAGAATAACCAAAAGCTTAGGTGGCAACTTTTAGTTATTCACAGAGGATGCCAAAAAGAGCAAGCCAGACAGTGCTTATTAAGTAAAGCAATTTAGTCAATTTTGGAGGTTGTGGTTTGTGTAACCTGTGATTGTAATATGAGAGAGACGTGTGAGAGAGCAGTTTTCCTTGGTGAGGGAGACATATTCTTAGTTTTGCTTCTTTCTTTTGAATATTCAGAGCTTATTTTCTTTATGCTTGATGTTTTTTTTCATTTGTTGACGACAATAGCTTCCGTCTAGTGTCGACTTTTTCACATTCGTTTACCAGTAAATTGATATAGAGAAATTAATGTTACGCACACAACTTTAAAACGAAACTCCAAAGAGCTGTGTCGGGAACCGTCCGTAATTTAATGAACATTAGTCCACGGGCATCAAACGATTCTGTACACAGTTGTGTTTTAAAGTTTTTGATTGCAATATTGAACTAGTCCATATATTTCAGGCGTATAATCTGAGAAAAGCACGCAAATCGATAAATTCCGAGGGTTGGCTCGGGAATTGGTGCTTCCGTTAATAGGCCAAAGGGTGAGAATTAATTTATTTTATTCAGTAGCGGAGTCAAGATTCCAATTTGGAGATGACACCTAATATAACACAACACCACCCAATCTAGCTATCCCGTAAGCTCCGAGCCATTACGATCACCACCGAGATTCAGTTCACAAGGTTACGTCCTCTTAATCCTCATCTTCTTTCTTTTTGTTTTCTTCCCTTGTCCTTACTAACATTTAACTCCACATATTATCTACACACGCATATATGCACGGACCCTAAATATTAGCTGTGTAATTATTCCACACTACCACACAAAGTTCTATCCGTTCTTTGAATTCTTTGTTACTAAAACTCATAACTACAAGAAATAATGGTTTGCTACGGGCAAAACTGTCGCAAATGAGACTTTACCATCGCAAAAACGTATTTGCAACGGGATTGACCGTGGCAGTAGGGGTGGCAAAAAGGTTTTCATGACTGGTAATCCCCGTCGCAAAGTACTAGCAATGAGAAACTAATCTTTTGACGGGAACTTATCCGCTACAATTAAATAGGGAAATTCTTATTTGTAATTTGTATTGCCACGGTGTTGCTTACCGTAGTGTAATATTACCCGTCGCAAGAAAAGAACTTACTTTTCGCTGCAACTGAAAATTCCATCCCAAAAAGTTTAATTAATTTTTTTTTCAAAATCCTGAATTTCATGCTTTTGTAGCTCTAATATTAGCCATTCATTCAAGCCCATATATAAAAAAGACAAAACATCTTCAGCTTCTATCGAAATGATCCACCGATCCATATGCGAAACCGAAAAAATAGATCTCATTTCCTTATCACATTCAAAACCAAGTTCAACAAATTAAACCATAATTCTCAAATTTCTAATAGCAACACAATCCATCATCCATCTCTTTCAACTACATTGACGATTACATCAACAAAAATACTAAAACACGTAGAGTGCTGAGTGAAAAATAAAATAAATTAAAGTCCCTAAAAGAAAGACTACAAATTGCAAAGAACACACTCTGCAATAATCCATCTCTTTCTCGATCACCTGAAAATTTAACATTTAAAAAAATTAAAATCAACTTATAGAAGCAATAATTAAATGAAACAATGAAATCAGAGTCACAACATACTCACAAATATTCCATCCAACATAGCGGCCGAGAGCATCTTTACCAACATATACTTTACAATAGCCTTAACCACCCAATGGTTCTGATCCCTCTATTTCTATCGCAGGATCTGAAGTAATAAATAGCCCTTCACTCATATCGCATTTTGGAATACGAGACATTTACAAGTATACTTGTCGTGTAAGATAGGAAATATTCAAGTTCCAAACTTCCAATCAGACTCCAACCATCAACATATTCTCCTAGAAGCTTTACGACCAATGATACATGTACAACAACCAGCTCCAACATAGCTCCAACACACTCACATGGGTGTGGATCCATTACAATATATACTATGGTCCTTGATTAAATTACCCTCTTACCCCTTTGAATGGAGGAAATGCTCCATTTGTACTATTCGTTGGGCATTACATGTCTTTCCACAAAAGTTTTAGGGGATTGAACTTCACACCCCCATTTCAACATTTGCATCCCTTTTTTGTTTTATTAGGGTGAAATTACTGAAATACCCCTCCATTTCAGCATCTGCACCCCAAGGAATTATAAAATGGAGGGGTATTTCAGTAATTTCACCATAATAAAAACAAAAAAAGGGTGCAAGTGTTGAAATGAGGGGTGTGAAGTTTAATTCCCAAGTTTTAAATGCTCCTCTGTATCAAGTTATCCACGTGTTTGCTCTTTTCATATTGTTGGGGCCTACAACAGTTATTTGGTTTTGCACTCTTTTCCATTTTATTGTCTATTCCATACTCCCTTCCTCCCAAATTAATAGGGGGGGGGGGGGGGGCAACTAGGGTGGATGATGTAAAATTACGACAAAAGACTTTCTTGCCCTTGGTAATGCATATATTAAAATTATGTATTTATAATTATATAAATACCAAAATTAATTAATTTTATATACTATTCAATATTTAATTTATAGTACTTAAGTGTAATATTTTTTATTTAAAAATTGTTTTTTTATTTGTTCTTTTATGATAGACAACTCAACAAGCGAACAATGTAAAATTCTAAAGTATAATTTTTGAAAATTTTCTTATATCGAATTAAAGATCTCTATTAGTAGTTTAATTTGGTACGAAAATAAATATAAAATTATACGTGGAAGTACTTTGTTTTCTGATTTGAAGGATATTGCAAAATAACTCAATAAAGCAACAAGCCAACAATGTAAAATTCTAAAGTATAAAAATTTTCAATTTTTTGTATCGAATTAAAAATTTCTATTAGAAGTTTAATTTGGTGCAAACAAAAATAAAAAAATTATGCGCGCAAGTACTTTATTTTTTTATCCGAAAGAAATTGTATGGGGGTAGGGAGGTAAATTTTAGTTCGGGAGGGGGCTGACTAATTAGCCCGTCGGCTAATTAGTCGGGGGGTGAAATGTCCAGCTAAACACATTTTAAGGGAGAGGAACAAGGACTAAATAATGCAATCCATTCATCCCCTTCTCAATGCAACATCCAAACGAGCCCTTAAAGACCTATCAATTTGTCATTGTTGAAAAATCAGGGTCCTTTAACAACCCGAAAAAAACCCTAACAGTATGAACGCAAATCACTAAGTTAAACTCCAAGCACAAACCACGCAAACAATCAATCAGAGAACACCTGGATATACGTGGAAAACCCTAAATGGGTAAATAACCACGGGAAGGAATCAAAACCACTATAATCGTTGTGCAGTTACAGATATACCTATCCAAACGAAGTAAATCTTAACAACGTTCTAAGTATCACCTGCCGAGTCAGACGTACACCGCACCAAGTGATCTTGATCGCCAAAAGCCTTGAGTCCAAGGGCCCTCCAATATATATATACGACAAGGATCCAGTCACGACTCCCTAACTTTGAAAAAATTCGGACTTTGCATTTCCCGACCATTTGGCCGAGAAATGACCGGGAGAGAGAGGTCCGGAATTTTTTAAAATGCGGGAGTCTTGACTGGATCCGGGTCCTTTATATATATATATGACTTTCTTAACCTTTGCTTTTGGCTGCCTCTTTTCTTTTACTCCATGTGACTATAGTCAAAGTCAAACCCTAACAAGTTTTTCATTGGGCTTCTTAGTGGACCACCACAAGTTCTCATTGGGCTTCTTGGTGGACCACCACAAGTCCATATTTGACCCCTTGATTGGGCTCTTTAATTTGCTATGTTACTTGTTCATTAACCAATAGAATGTGCCGATTGATAACAAGATTGATCCCTCTGTTGATCCGTCCTCTCCAAAACCCATCACACTATAGTCGACCTTTTTTTTAAATCCGATTGATCCCAATTGAAGCCGATTGATCTACTCACTCACAAATTACATGGATATGACTCTTTCCACTCTAATCCTATACAGACTCACTAGCTTATAAAAAATAATAAAATTACAACTCGATATAAATATGTGTTTTGTCATACGGAATTGCCAATACGAATAAACTCCGGAGTTTGGTCCTAACAATTGGTTTTAGGAGAGACGATGAAAAATGATCCGACAAGTGGTATCAGAGCCAGGAGGTCATGGGTTCGAGTCGCGGGAGCGTCATCGTGAGGGAGAGATAGTTGGGCCTGGAGTGCCCTCATGGATTTGGTTACACAATGTCACTCCCTACGACCGCTCTAAAAACAGACTTGTGGGTGCAATGTCGAATGTCATAAAAGACTTAATTAAAACTCTTCCTAATACCAATTGATTTTAGAAGAGATGGTGGAAAAGCGGTCCGACAATCGTCATGTACATTCCACTTTCCCTTTGATTGATTCATTAACTGCGTCATAAGAATACAAGTTTTCCTTGGGTGAGATCTTGTTAGTGTTGCTTCTTTCTTTTGTCCCTGTGGAATAAAAAAAATAAAAAAATAATGGAAAAAAGCAACAAGGTTTTTGTGTTTTGGCCTCTTTGAATATTCAGACTTATTTTCTTTATGCTTGGTGTTTTTTTCATTTGTTCACAAGGATACTTTTCGTCTAGTGTTCGACTTTTTCACATTCGTTTACCAGTAAATTTTCATAGAGGAATGCTACGCACACAATTTTAAAATACAATTCTAGAAAAAAACTGTGTCAAAAATTGTTTGTTTAGTACACATGGGTTCATAGGCGTCAGATGATCAATTTTGTACACAGTTGTGCTAAAAATCGTGTTTTGAAGTTTCCAATTGCAATATGGAACTAGTCCATTTTAGGCGTATAACCTGAGAAATGCAAGTCCAGTGAACAAGGTGCTTCCGTTAATAGGCTCGAAACGTGAGAATAAATTTATTTTATTCAGTAGCGGAGCTAGAATTTCAATTCGGAACGGGCACCTAAAATTAATGTTCTTCCTCTCTCCATCCTACAAAGATAGACAGAACGACGTGTAATTTTTGGATAAAAATCTCCGTTAATCCTTTAATTTTGTGTCAAGAAAGATAAGAAATTATGCATGAAAATGCTTTCATTTTTTTATCCGAAAATTGGACCTTTTTTGTAGTGGGCTGTCTTTATGGCCTAGGAAGTAATTAGTATTAAAAAAATGCAAGTATTCTAAGGTTAATTATTTATACCATAACACCCGATACATTTTCATATGCATGTGATCCATCAACATACAAAATACCAAGAAATTATAGTACATTTGTTTCATGAAAATACTGTTACTATTTTATTCCATGCATTCTTTTCTTTTTTCCTGAAAATTCTTCGCTCGGACTAACTCGAATCTTAAAAGTGAACAAACATCCCTTAACAACATTGTCCAACAATGTTCAGAGAATTTCGGATCGTTGATTTGTTGAAATGAACGGTTCAGATGTATGCGTACGCGACGCATCGCCGCGTTCTTTATTGATACTCCCTCCGTCCCATTTTGTTTGCTCACAATGGGAATACGTGCTATTTCAAACCCCTACAAACTATGTTTCTCTATATAATTTTTTAATTTGTTTTATACCAAATTAAAGTGTTCATTGAGTACTTTAATTTGGTGTAAAAAAATTTTAAAAATATTCTACGGAAGTACATTTTTTAACATCCATAAAAATACACGTTTCCCAAAGCGAGCAAACAAATTGGGACAGGGGAGTATTTCTTTGACTCCAAGAAAGTACTTGGGCTTGGGTTCGGTCCAAACATCACTGTTTGGGCTGGATTACGAAAGCTAACGTTAAAAGGCCAAATAGGGAATTCCATCGTCTCCGTTTTTCTTGCTTCTTTCATTAACGTTTCGCCTTTCAACTGAATCCGCAGTAGCTTACCTTTTTTGTCTCTCTGAAAGAAGGGGAAGGCGTAAAAATGGCTTCCAATTTCTGGACTTCATCGCACTAGTGAGTATTTGGTTAATTAGTTTTTGTTTTCTATTTTGTTGATTCAATTTTCTTGTTTCTTGTTGATTGTTTTTTGTTTGTTTTGATGCAGCAAACAGCTTCTGGATCAGGAAGAGGTGGATGTTGTGCAACAACTTGACAGGGAGAAGGGCATCACTCTTGAAGATTTCAAGCTTATTAAGATGCATATGGCCAATTGTATGTATAAGTTATGTCTATATATATGCTTGATTTTAAAAAAAAAAATCTTATACATAGTTGTTATTTGTATATGCTTGGCACGATGATTTATTTGCGCACATGTTAGTAGTCAATTGGGTTTGTGCGATTTCGATTGGTATCGGCTAATCTTGGATTTTTTTGTAGAATTCATCTAATCAGCTGGGTAATCGATTTTCAATTGGATTTTTTTATTTTATTACGCCGTATCAGCTTCTTTCTGCGGTTTTATTTGGTTACTGCAACTTTAGGCTTTAGAGAAATCATTTTCCACGGGGTATTTCTGTAACGGTTGTTTCTAAATTCTAATGTTATGTTGCACCTTGAGGTTGCTGTTCGAAATTGTCTTTGTTATTCAGAAAATTTATTATTGTTTCGCTTCATAATTTTCTAGGGTTTCAGCTGCGTCTGTAGGTGACATGTTTATTTTGATCTGGGAGGCCTGTTTTCTGCCCCGTTGAGTACCAACGCAGTTGGTACACAAAGGGGGTTCAACAGTAGCCCTGCAGGCTACTGTTGAACTGGTCCAAGTAAGTAAACCCCAGTTATATAGTTAGCTCTAACACAACTCACGTGTACCGAAAGGAGCGCTCAAGTGGGCATACACAATTCTGAACTTTTTATGGACAAATATAACTTGTGCTGTTAAATTATAAAATTCAAAATTGTCAAGGAAATAGCATATTCTAACTGCCATTACTTTTGGATTATTGATTAAAAGAGTTAGTAGTTTCAACAATAGCTCATTCGAGTATAGGGCTTCAGGTCATAGCCATGGTCACTTTGAAAAACTATCATCAACAAGATGCCTTTATAAGATATTTGAGGGACTCCCTTTTTCACAGAGGATATTCATTTTCTTCCTGATGACCATATTAAGTGAGCACATGACTCATGCATCACCGCCAGTTATCTTGCTTTGCACATGCTAATCTAATCATATTTGTTTCGTTCATTGTCAGACATTGGGAGATTGGCTCAAAACGTAAAAGTGAGGCAAAGGTTTGACTTCATCTTCCATGTTTTTTTTTTTTTTTTTCCATTTCTTTCCATTTTTTTTTTGTCAGATTCTACTCCTAAGTCCTAAGAGGGCAAGTTAATATCTATGGTATCCGATTGTCATCGGAGTTTGAAATGAGCTGGTCATTTGCTATTGTTGTGCTTAACGAGGTAGGGCAAACCTATGGTAGCCTAGTTCCCCATCAGATGATATTGTGAACAATCGCATACGAACATGTATAAAACCTTATAAAAGAAGCAGTTTGGTTTCTTAGAACTGCTTCGGAAAACTTTGAAATGGGGTTGGTAGCTTGGAAAGAATATATTTCGGACAAGATTTGTGTGATTTTACTTTCTTATTTTTTCATGAAAGATAATGGTTTACTAGCCATGCTTTGATGCCAATGAGGAATCACAAGAAGGTTTTCTTAATATAACATAAAGAATAAAATGGGTTGGTTGGGCTTACTGGTAATCTCATGAACTTAAACATTCAGCAGGACATACACCAAAAGTTTATGGATTGCTTGACCAGTCTAATTGTATATGACACTTGGATAGAATCATTTCTGCCTTACTGCATATTTGAGTCCCCTTTTTTGTTGCATGAACATACAATTGGTCGATGGATAGCAGCAATGAGATCTTCTGTCACTGTTGTACCTGAGTATAGTTCCTGCAATGTAGTGGATTTGTATGTGGGATGTTGCTAGCATCCTTCATAACTATAATATCTTGTTGTGTATGCGGGTACCTCTAAACATTAAATGCATTGGTCATGACTGAAAATTGTATGTGAACATTTTTCCTTCTTCTTCTTCTAGCTACTGATGTGAATTCTACTATGTTGATCAACAATTCAGGGTCGTAGCGACTGCTGTTGCATACATGAGACGTGTATACACCAAGTATGTTGTAGTGCGTTCTGGGGCTGGTAGGAAAATGTTCTGTTACTGAACAGATACTAATGGCCTTTGCTCCAAATGAACCTATCTTGCTTTTGACCTTTGATAGGAAAAGTATGACTGAATATGATCCGCGTGTTTTGGCTCCAACCTGCTTATACTTGGCATCAAAAGCAGAAGAGAGCACAGTGCAGGCCAGGCTTCTTGTATTTTACACCAGAAAATTATGTAATCACTTACTACAATTCCTCCTGCTGTTTATTACCTGATACCTGTTAAACATTCTTCTGACTCACATATGGAAATTTATTCTACTCGTGTGAATTGCTGAAAAACCTTCCATTTTGGTTTTGCAGATGTTGATGAAAAGTACAGGTATGAGATAAAGGACATACTTGAGATGGAAATGAAGATTTTGGAAGCGCTTAACTATTACTTAGTTGTGTTTCATCCCTACCGTGCACTATCTCAGTAAGTATCTTCCATGTTACAGATCGGCATTGGTTCAAAGTGGTTTGACCAGCCGGATTTTGATGTTTCTACTCGAGAAATCAATGCGCTGCTAGATGAGATCTAATTGTAGGAATCCTCTCTGTAATCATTGTGGTAGACTCGATTTGTTTGGTGCCTACTCAGTTCTTTTAAGCTTAAAAATTGTAGCTGTTTCTTCTACAACCAAATAGATGATGATTTCTCATGCAAAAATAATCTTAACCATTTCTCTACCGTGACATCACAATTCATTTGAAGCATTAGTGTATGGTCACTCTGAATGTCTCTGTCATTTTGGGGATGGATAAATGAATGTCATGCGCTTTCATATCATTCCTTGTTCTACTTATTTGCTATATCAATGATCTTAGGACTGTGATCCCAAAGAGTAGTACACGAGCTTACCACCAGGTTGTCCATGGGTTTTTTAGGAGTAACTTGTTATGTTGAGCTGAATTTTGGTGTTTGTATAATTTTTCTGCTTGCAAGTTCTCTAACTTCATCAAGAAGTTCTATCAAATTCCTGCTTGGATTTATTGGGGTCCCAAGGTTGAAAAACCAAATATCAGACTCAAATTGAGTCGCCTCAACTCAGTGTTTTAGAGTCAATGTGTATTACTTAGTTTCGTGTACTGTGTCTTCTTTTTCTTTCTCTCAGTTTTTTCCCCTCTGGCAGGTTGCTTCCAGATGCCGGCATGAATGATGCAACTCAGATATGCTGGTAAAAACCCAATGATCTATTGATTGAACTTGTTGGTTATGCATGTTTGCATGCATTTTCTTTTGAAAAAGAAAAACTTGATTCTTTAGATAGTACAAAATAATTGCATTCTTTGGTAGAGTTCCCTACTGCAACCATGCCAATTCATGGTAGAGTTTTGACTTAGTGACTGAAGAACAATTGATGGGTTTACCTGATTAGGTTATCTTGCTGGAATATTTAGTAATCATGTGATGTTCTACTCAGTTCTGTCTTCCCAGAAAGGAAAGAGAGAACTTTCAGAAAAAGGTAGAAAGGAATATATAGAACTTTGTTGCCGGGTTTAAACTTAGAGCATACAAGTTGATTTTTAAGTAGCTCTGAAGCTCATCACAGGTAGCTGTGTTGGCAATCTGTTGGGTATTTGGGATGTTGGTCCAGTTAATGAAATTATACTTAATATATATATATTTTTTTGGTAAGTAATCAAATTATACATAATATACCTGCTCCTCCTCCATGTTTTTGTGGATTCAATGCTCCATCACCCAAAGCATTTGCATGAAAACCGTTCCTCCTCACTATTTTCAAGGATTCATGAAACCTTCATCTCTTGGCTCATTAGTAATTTGTTGACAAGATTCATGTAGTACTTGATGTCACTGTATTTGGCTATTTGCCTTAGAATTCCCACTTCTCCACTCTGCTTTGACCTATGGGATTACATAAAATCTTTTCTGCTTATTTTTGTGGTCCATGAAACTGAAAATGTCTGTGTATGCATGCAAAATCGATCTAATAATTTCCGAAGGGATTAATAGGATTGAGAAATTGGTTATGGGCAAGAATAGTTTTTTCGGTCTTTTTTTATTTTTATTTTTTTGTGGTTGGAGATTGGTTCTTCTTGGCAAATACTTGGAAAAGTTTAAGATATTAGATAGGAGAGAATGAGATGATAGTAAATATAGTTAATTTATGCATTGCTTTGCAGAGAACCTGGAAACTTTTTTTAATCTAGGAAAACCTCCAAATTTTTTAGTGTTGGCATACTAGTGAAAAGAACTTAGATTTGCTTCTTCTCTCTTTTGTGTTGTGAGCATTCTATTCTGCAGAGAACAGTTGATCTTATTTTGTCTTTGCAGAATTTCTGACATATCAAATACAAACCCTTGAGCTTACCCTGGCGTTTTGAACCTTACAGGGGACTTGTCAATGACACATACAAGATGGATTTAATCCTGATACATCCTCCACACTTTATTGCACTAGCCTGCATATATGTTGCTAGTGTTCTCAAAGATAAAGAAAACACTGCCTGGTTTGAAGAGCTTCGCGTTGATATGAATGTGGTAAAGTCTTACAAATCCTTGCCATGCTGTCTTTCTCTGTCGTTAGTTGTACGTCTACATTGGAACATTTATTCTAGTCTCGCATTGGAAATTATCTTCGCTTTCATTAGAGGAAGCTCCTTTCTGTCGATTTTTCATCAGAAAGCAAATTTCTGTCAGGGAGCATACTGAGCAGTACATGGACCCGTAGATTGAGATGAGTCATTCTAAAGAGTAGTTTAACTGTTCCAAGAGTTTTTGTCCTTCGCTAATTCTTTAATTAGGTAAAAACAATTTGTCAGATGTTTTTCTATTACTGCTATCTTCCCTGCCCTTCATGCGTGACTTGCATTAGACAAGTGGAGCTCTAAAGGCTGCAATGAAGTTTCATCAACTACAACCTATGTGTTTTTTTTTTTTCCCCAATTGAGTTTAGTCTGGGATTTACGCGTTTGCCTCCTAAATAAATCCTTCATTGGTGAATATTTTGACAGGTGAAAAACATCGCGATGGAGATACTAGATTTCTACGACAGCCACAGCCACAAAGTGTTCTCAGAGGATAGGATTAATGCTGCCATGAGCAAACTCCCTTTTCGACCATAAATGGTTTGGCTACTCTTGTGGAAATAATCTGTATGCCACAGAAACATCTAGAGTTACTGACCCGGTGAAGAAAATGGTCATTATTTATGCGATCCTGCAATGTACACCACATTTGTGGTGTTGTATATGTACTGCATATTAAGTGTAACGAGTCCCACGATTTTATGGGTCTTATTGACTTATTGTATGTAGGGGTATGCATGAGGTGTTCCAAAGGAGGATTGAAATTGTACTACAGAGATTGCCAGTCTGCCCAATCGGTGGGTCTGAAATATAGTGCTTTGAGAGCAGGGTAACATTTGGACCTGAGACTCTATGTGATTGCACTACTACGCTCGTGAAGCCAATCGACGCTCGAGTGTTTTAATTTTTTCATTCACCGAAAAAGTAAGTGAATATTACTCATTTTTTATGAAGCTCACACGGGTTCTACTTCGATTATTTGAGCTGTTTATCTGTAACGTTTAGTTGTAAGAGAATCCATGCAAGAAGTTGTGAACATCAGTTCATTCAATTTTCGGTCCAAAGTTCAGACTCAATCAGTCGCTTGATATATAGTTAGGCATTAATTTTTGTGCAACTGTCAAGCCTAGAAAGTGAACGAATCAGATCATCAAAGTGGAAACCTGTATGAGCTACTTCTTGGAAGCCCCAGTTAGTCGGCAAAACAACGACAACAAAATGTTATTCCCTCCGTCCCTTTTTAAGTGTGTTACCTGGGAATTCCAACTATTTTTCTCTCACATCAACTTTTACAAATTTTACATCTACTTTCCATTACTTACCCTTATCAATATAATAATACCAACTAACTTTTTAAAAAGGAATCTACTTTTAAGGGCAAAATAGGAAATGTACCCTCTAACTTTTCAAAACACACACGTATTAAAGAACAGACAAAAATGAAAATATACACACTATCAAAGGGACGGAGGGAGTACCATATACTCTCATCAACAAGAGGAAGCATTTTGGAAGCTCCTTTTTTTTTTTTTACTAAGTTTTTTGTTTAGTAGGGTTGGGGTTTTGCTTCCCATTTCGAAATTTTAGAATATCTTGAGTCAATAGTAGCCGTTAACAATTTAAAATTGAAGTAAATAGATATCCATAAAAAAATGGAAAATGTTTAGATGGACTCGTATGTTTTACCGAGGAGAACTGTGGTAAAATGATAAGTTAAGGCCGTCCCTAAGGCAAGGCGAGCAACGCGTGGGCTTTGCCCCCCAAAAATTTAGTTTAATTTAGGAGCTTCAATATTTTATAGGATTTTATTATTAGTGGAAAGAATAAGCTAATTACGAGTAAATTCATAAAATTGGGTCAATTTTTTTTTCCCTAGTTGTAGACACCCCAATTTTGGCCCAAGAGCGCTCTTAAGCATTCCCCATGATGAGGAAGTTCCAAAACATCACATTGAAGCTTGAACAATGTCTTAAAAGGCTAAGCAAACCCCACAAACCCTTCAAAATCCACCCAAGAGGCCAATAAAAACCAAAATCCCTCTGAAAACACTTGAGCGCTCAATTGGAAGGAGCTTCAGCGCTCAAGTCCAGGTCAGCACTTGAGCGCTCAAGACCCTCTTGAGTGCTCAAGTCGTGGACAAAAGATCATTTTCTGCAGGTGCTGCATATTCGGGTAATGAGAATCTCTGCAAATCCGGCTCCTCTGGCCTTCCTTAGCTTGTAATCTTACATGCCTTATACCCCTAGGTGGTCTAAATCACCCTTAAACCTCTAACCCAACTTTCAAACTCATGTCCCCCCAAAATCTCTCTATAAAAGGGTACCCATTCTTCCATTTTAGAACTCTACAAACTTCTACTCTTTCTTTCTACAGTCTACTACTCTCTCTCACTATAATACCAGCTTCTTGTAGCTAAGCCCAACTGAAACCTATAGCCTTCATCTCCAAAAACACCAAAAAATCTCATTTTTCTCTCAAAGAACCCAAAAAACACTACCAAAACCCACGTTCTAGTCATGGTTTAGTATCATCAGACCTTGTCCAGTGCTATACTAACACCCAAACCCATTTTTCAAGCCTTAACCTCCAAAAATCACCCCAAAACCTCCTAGGAAGCTTCGATTTTCCTTAGAGAACCCATTAAACGAGTTCAAACTTCATAAATAAACCAAGTTCCTAGCCACCCAGTCCATAAACAGTTCAAATCAGTCCACAACTCCCAATCCAAGCTTTATCTTTCAAAAACCAAGTTTAAAGTCCTTGTTTCAAGCTTGTTAAAGGTAGAAATACCATGTGATCACGTTGTTTTGCCCTTCTGAGGGAGTCAACAGACCACTGGTTCCTAATACCAGCTATGAGTTGGTTTTGGCTTTAAAAATCATGAAAATCAAATATAGAGATTCAAAGCCCACTGTGGTCTTGAGCATTCAAGACACCCAGTTGAGCGCTCAAGAGCTCATGATACCCTCTCTCTGTTTTCTTACCCCATGAGCTCAGATCATGTTATTTTGCTCTTTTGTTAACTGTTTTGGATGAAAAATGTTCATTCGTGATCTGGTCAGTATAAAACGGAGGTTTATTATGAGTTTTTTAAGCAAAAATACATCAAGTGGGTCTTACTTTGCCTTTGAAGTTACTGTTCTTGCTCTCAAAAATGTTGAAAACCACAAATCTAATCTTCTTTAGACAAGAAATGATCAAAACAGAAGTGATCAAAGGCAAAATGATGTTTGCTCAAGTGTATGAGTTGAGCACTCGAGACCACTTTTCTTTTTCTTCTCTATTCTGATAAAACATGTCACTGGGATGTTATATTCATCAATTCATGATCATTTGCATCAAGAAGGGGTGAGCTCATTATCAGGTCTCATAAGAGGAAAAATCGAAGTTTTGAAGCTTGTTAATCATTCAAATCGGATTTTTTGAGATTTGAAAACATGATAAACAGAAGGAAAAATGCATGTTTTCAAGAGATGAGTCAAGATTAGAAGCAAAGTGAGTTGATATCATGAGAGCTCAAGTGGGTCTCTTGAGCGCTCAAGACAAAACCAGAGAGCAGGTCCTGTTTGATGAAATGTCCTTTGTTTGTTAAGTTACTTGTGGGTTAGCATCGGTAGATCCATTGTTTAGCATATATGCCTAGATTAACTCAATGTTTGTTGAGTATTTCATGTGTTCATCTTCATCAAACTATTCATGCATCATAAACATGTTATTTTGAACACTTGGCACAAGCATCCACCATCTCATGTGCATTTTTTTTCGTGATTTTGTTTAGATGTTTCCCATCCCCTTGTACCCGTTTTATTTGCTCAAAGTTAAAGTTAGATAATAAACATTTTTCATAAAAGTTAAAACCCTTCCCCTCTCGTAACTAATCTCCCGAACCTAAGATATTATGGTGACGACGGACTGGTTCTCAAATCCTTATCCAAAAATGAGGCACGAGTCATTCGAGTTCGGTTCCTCGGAGATAATCCGCTTAAACCCGGGTGGCGACTCCGAATTGAAATCTCCACTACCGAGGGGTGTCCACACTATAGTGTAATCCTAAACCAAAGTTTAATACTCCAATAGAAGGGCAAAGGAGCTTTTCAAAACTTATTCTGGCTTTGATAACGTCACAAGAACGGTTGAATATTTATCTATAGAAAAGTAGGACGCATGTTCATGAAACATTGATTATGCAAGCATAATTACTATAGTTATCATATTTGTTGCTAAAAATAGAAGGAGATTTTTTTTTTTTTGGTCATTCATCATTCATAATCTATTATAGGGGAGGGGGAACAGGATTGAATTGATATTTTTTATACCTTGTATCTTCGGTGATTTTATCACCTTGTACATATGTTATTTCAATTTTCTAAATTGGTTATCGTCTAATTTTTTTAAAAGTCAAGGTACATAAGGCACCAACCTTGAAGTTCATTTCGCCCACAAAATATAGGGACCATCCAGTTCCCTAGTAATGCTTGATATCAACATTTTATAAACACCAACATATTTAATGATGAGAATATCGTTTTCACGAAGGAAAAATGTATGGAACATGAAATGTTCCACATAAATCTCCTCCGAAAATGAGATGTGTGGGTGTGATTCACCCGTACTTGTACTCAACATATAGGCAAGCTAATCATTAGATAGATGATCCCATTGACAAAGACCAAGAACCGATGGAAGGTGAGCAATGCAGCAACTACTGTTAGACTAGCTCACTAGATAACAAATTCAGTTGTATTAGTAATTCAGTTGTATCAGTAATTTTGATTTCTTGGTAATTAGCTATGAAGGTTAGTGTTTGCTATTGGGTTATGTCGGTTGACTCAAAGTAGTGGCATTGCTAGTGGTCCCACCTAAGCATGTGTTGGCTTCATGTAGTGAAGTATAAATAAAGAGATGTACAATGCTCGTAGAGTATTGAGCACATCAGAATAGAAATACGAAAAGTGTTCTTCACCTTTTTCTCTCTTCTTCGTTTCTACATCTATTGATTGTGTTTACATTTCTGAGTTAATAATCCATGGAAACAGAGCAATTCTTCTTCAAATTCAGTGAATACTTTATGGACACGGCCATCAACTCTTTCCAGTACAGATAACGATGTCAAAACTAGGAGGAAAGGCAGAGAAGGGGGCTACGTCCTCCCAATAAAAAGAAGAGAGAGTACAAAGCATCGAATAACCCCTTCAGCCTATTCTTGTACAAAAAGAAGTTGTCGAACTGAATCACATCCACATATTTCATTTTCGGGGGGAGATTTATGGGGAACTTTACATGTTTTGTATCAAACCTCTTTCACGAAAGCTCCGTGAAGGAGCAAAAGACAGCTTCAAATGAGAAGTTGACACCTAAGTACTTTTTCCACTTTTGCAGGCCCACTCAAGAAAATGGTAGGAGTAATTAAGTCCAAGTAACTAAGAACATCCTCATCAGGATACCTATTTTAACTTTTAACCAAATATAGAGAGTAAAACTCTAAAAAACCACAAAAAATCATACTACCTATTCTCACTCAGCAATTTATTTTAGCTACAGTGCCTACTCAAAATTGAGTAGTCCTTGTTCACTAACTTTCCTTTTTTTTATTACTTCTTTCCGTTGGGAAAGTGACAGCACAGTAGAGAGAGAAATTTAGGGCACTTTTCGTCAGGGCACAGGAGAGAGAGAGGGGTAGAATACTTTTAAGGAAAAAAGTACATCTTTTTTGTCAGGGAAAAACTCCCCGGCAGAGTAAGAAAAAGTTTTTTTTTATAGACTTGAGGGGAATAGTTTAATATAGTAAAGTTTGGATAGAGAGTCTGATTTTTTGGATAATTGACTTGCGAAATTGTAAATGGTGGTTTTGAGGTTAAATTTGGTGTTTTTTTTTTTAGTGAGGCTGATAAGGATGCTGGCAAGGTATTTTCAAATGAGCCGGCCTCTAACGACCTCGTTTCGAGGCAAGTCAAGTGTTTTCTTAAATGATGTCTTGTGGGATTTATTTCGGGATCCCACACAAATAATTCGAGCCATTTGATAATTTTAAAATAATTATTCGGGTAGTTTGCAAGAAAATCAGGTCCATTAGATATTTGTACATAATTGATCTAATTCATTCAATTTTCATTCAGACTTCAGAATCCTATAATCCGAAAGAATCTTGAAGAAAATTTATACTATTGTGCACTCGCTGGCGCCTTGATCTGAACCGTAGGGCTCGTTGAGAAGAGTATTCAACAAAAAATTATCTTGATCGGACATCGAAAGGTATCAAAATAATAAAAATATTAAGTGTTTTGATACCTTTTCGATGTCCGAGGGGAACAATTTTTTTATTGAATATTCTTCCCAACGAGTCCTACGGTTAAAATCTAGGGATTAGCGAGGGCATAATAGTACAAAACAACAGTCCATCAGGCGCCCCGTCAGTGCACAATAGTGCTAACCTACGTACAATAAAATACTATGTTCACAATCTCAAAAATAAAAAAAATTAAAAATACTCTCTGCTTCTTTTGGTGACATCTAGTGGTGGACCTAGAAATTTTACATGGCGGGAGCACCATATTTTATGTTATAATAAATCACCACGAGATAATGATGAACTTAGCCTTTCATTTGTAACCACAAATGTTTATAGTTAATTTTTGCCGTTAAAAAAAATATTTATAATTAAAAATAGAGAGTGATTTCCACACCCCGAAATTATTATCCATGCCCCTTTTTTTTTGTCTTCTAATGAAATTTTCATGTGTAAAAAATTCACTAAAATATATAAATGGAAGTGTGGATAACAATTTTGGGGGAATATCAATTACCATAAAAATATCTAAGAACAAGAGTTTTCCTCCATAAAGTTTTGGCATTATATTTTTACAATTGACCTCCGTGAGAGTTTTCAAAATGAAAGGGCAACTTAGCTATAAATACAATATATTTTACATTATTACGAGGAAAGACACCAGAAAAATATTTTTGAGAGGAGCTTCTTGAATTTTTTGGTCTGTTGGATCATAAGGCCGAAACAACTTTTTGGGACAAAAATAACCTCGGGTCATTAAACCAAAAACGGAACCCACCCGCCTCATTCCAACCCCTCTCTCTCTCTCTCTCTCAGTTGGGCCACAACAATCGCCGAATCAGTTTTGGTATTCGATCTCCATTGCGTTTGCATGTTCAATTGGACTCCACATTTGAATCACACAATCAAGCCCTAACTATTGAGGTAATATTCACAATACAACGTAGGAATTGCACAAATCACTTTTGGTAATCAATCTCAATTGCGTTTGTACTGTTCAAAAGAAATGTTCGGAGTTCTTGTTAGAGCATCCCCAATGGGATAATCAAAGCATAGTAAATAACTAAAGTTAACAATGTTAATTTGTCCAAAAATTTGATCACATTGGCATAATCAAAGATAACAACCTTTTAGCCAATAATCAAATTTTGGCATTTGGATAATCAAAAGTAACTACATTTTCTCAATAACCAAAACTCAATAACCAAATTTTGGGGACCACAACCTATTTATAAGTCTTTTATGGTAGAATAAATTCGAAAGTAACAACATTCTCCCTCTATTTTTCAAATAGTTACTTCAAAACTCAATTTTCTTGCACTCTCTAAAAAATTTGAAATTATCAATAGTAAAAAAAACTTTGAAAATATGTTCAAGATTGGTCTCATTTTAAAGGTATTGTGAATATCTTTTAAATGGTACTAATATTATAAAAAGTATATTTACAAATTTAAAGTTGTGCCCATTTTATGAATAAAAATAGAGTGAGTAGTACTTTTTTTTATTATGGACACAAAATACCATTGTGACACTCCACATTATTAACTTTATAAATGTCTTGTATGGATAATCAAAATCTGATGTGGCAACTTTGGATTATCCAGTTTTGGTTATACCACTGGTGATGCTCTTAGAGGAGAGTAAGTATCTTGGGTTGCTTTCACAAATGGGAAGATTCAAAATGGATCTATCGAGTTGTTTCGATATTGGATGGGTGGAAAGAACAATTTTTATCAGTTGCAGGGAAGGAATTTTTGTTTTTGTTTTAACGGCGGAAGGAATTTTTGTTGAAATCGATGGTATATGCTCTTCAATTCTACTTTTGTGATGGCTAGTTTTCGGCTACCAGAGACTCTGCGTAACCAGATCAATGGTGTTATGGCTTGATTTATTTGTTTTTTTCAAAGGTAAAATCTGGAAATTTTCGTTTTCAAGAAAATAGTGACCTCTCACCAACTTATATTTTTTTCTTTTGAAATGGGAATTCTAGATGGTAGAAGGGTGCCATTTGATGAGTAACTGAGAACAAAGGAGAAGGACACTTGAAAAAAGCAGCCAACCATTTTCAATGGTAAAATCTGGAAATTTTTTGCTTTTAGAAAAATAGTGACGTCTCAATAACTGGAAATTTTCGCTTTTAAAAGGGAATTGTGGATGGTAGAAGGGTGTCATTTGATGAGTTACTAAGAACAAAGGAGAGGGACATTTGAAAAAAACAGCCAACCCTTTTCAAAGGTAAAATCTTGAAATTTTCGCTTTTAAAAAAATAGAGACGTCTCAGTAACTAGAAATTTTCGCTTTGGAGCAAAGGAGAAACAATTCATCGAACACTTTATCTGCAACAAGTATTTCTAAACTAATTAAACTTCATAAAAGATAGGATTAGTGATGGTGATTTAATCCCTCGGTTTACACCATAAATTCACGTCGATATCAATCGGAAGTACTAGTCACAATCAACATCGGTTCATATAATGGACAAATTAAGCAAAGTTGCGGTCAAATAAAATATCGAAAGTGTAACGCCCCTAATTTTGGGAATGTTATATTTATTATAGAAATAATAAATAAGTCTTACAACAAGTTTCCACTTTGGAAATTACATAATTCTCCTTACTGTTACATTTATTCGAAACAGGTTCAACTAGGGTTTCTCTACTTCTTTGCACTGCCGTTAGCCCCGGCGGTGTCCTGTTCAGCTCCATAAGCTCCCAAACTGTAGTACTCCTCATGTTCATCTTTATAGTCTGGCATAATACGTCAGAGTCGCAGAGCAACATCGTGGTATTATACCAGGGTTACACAAGTGTAACACCGTGAGCGAAAACGCCCAGCAATAACTCTACCCAAAATCTCAACTAGCAATTCTAGAACAATACATGTACGATTGAAAATAATGATAAAGGTTAACAGAAAATAGTTTTCATAAATATGCCAAATATCGGTGCCAGTTGCAAATTATACTGGTGCCAGTGTCAACGCAAATCAGATTAACGTGGTGGTAATCGGTGTTTCTTAACATTTCTCATTTTTCATCATAAGCATTCTTCTTCAAATTTCATCTTTTCGATCATCACAGTCATCCCAATCATTTCCATCATCTCCCATCACTCAAAAGTTATTGGCCCGTTTACGTCTCCTTTCAACTGACGGTAACCAACCTTTCCGCTCGAAGTCCCGGTTGTCTCGTATCACTGGTATTCAACAGCATGATACAAGGTCCGTCACTTCGCGACTCACACGAACATAGTTCCGGCAACCCCTTGTATCACCGGTATATATTCAACAGCATGATACAAGGACCTTTCACTATGTGTTGTACACACTCTGCACCAAAGACTACCAAGTTCTCTCCGTGAACTTAGGACAGTGCTTCAAGCTGCACTACCGTATTCCTTAGCCACATCACCAGTATTCAACAGCGTGAAGGGCAGCGTTATCTACAATACCGTATTCCTTAGCCACATCACCGGTATTCAACAGCGTGAAGGGCGACGTTAAAGCTAGACTACCATATTCATTTCCCTTCTTTCCAAAAATTATTTTCACTCTCATCTCATTTTCATTCTCATCTCGTTTTCTCGTGTTACTATTCATTTCGAAAATCGTGTCGGGTAGATCTCGTATCGTGTCGTGAATATGCAACGTGTCTCAAAAACTCTTTTCGTAAATATGCAACTTTCTCGTAAATTGTGTTTCAAAAATCAACGTTTCCTCGTAAAATGTGTTTTACTAAAATTTAGTATTTTCTCGTAAAATGTGTCAATTAAAATCAGATTTTCCTTGTAAAACGTGTTTCTCCACAATTCAATATTTCCTCGTAAAATATGTCTCTCAAAATATCATTTTCTCTTTCAGCGACCTTCTCTCGACAATAGAATAACCAGGAAAGTCCTAGGCAGAGGGGGTCGGAGTATCCAGTTAATATCACCCATCCTCATTCTAGACAGACTTTCAAGGGTGTTAGCCTTGGGTCATTCCACAGTCTCAAGTTAGTCATAAAACATTTTCCTCATTTCCCAA